>JAODUE010020400.1:0-24074 GCA_027564755.1 Amblyopsis hoosieri | reverse complement strand
AGAGATTTGAGGATGGGGGTGATGTGGTCATGTTTGGGCACCTTCGTCAGGATCCTGGCAGCACTGTTTTGTATGTAAAACTATCCTCACTAACAGGAGCTACTGGAGCTATGTGCACATATGTCACTTATTTCATCACGTTGATTATTAGGTCTGGATTACTACATTACATTTACAAACAGGCTACGTCATGATGCCATGGCTGTAGAACAGTTAATAACTAATGTACAGTAATATATTGACTTGATTCGTATAGTGGTTATACAGTATATTGAGCTAATGTTTAGTGGTCAAGGATGCAATCCCCTCTTGGGCCACATGGGGGTAGTTGGTGGGCCGCATTTGGCCCGGAGGCCGCCAATTGAATAGGCCTGGTTTAGGGCTTAGGCAACAATGAGCACTATGATGTTTAAACACCTGGTCCTGACTGAGAAAGTCAGGCCAGGTCATCAAGAATGAGGAACCATATTCCTAAAGGGTTTGCTCATCGTGCACTAAATGCAAATGTGATAAGCGCCAAACAGCGCACGTGCTAGAATGCATAACTTGAAAATACACTGGCTGCTTGCAGTGGCAAATATTTCTCTCCCCCTTTTATTTTTTGGTTGATGTGATGGCAGCCAAAGCTATGTGAGCATCGAGAGCCAACACAGTATAGTTAAAGCTGGCGCACCTTAGGATGCTTATAGGTATCACAAGCCATCGGAGCTGTCGACAGATGCCAAGTGCAGTCAAATCTGCTCCTTCACTCATATGATTGATGGGGAAGAATAATGGCGGTTTCCTGTCACTGTGTGTGAAACACAGAGCAAGCAGCTTGTAAAGTTACGCACGTCCTCAAAATAGCAGGCAAATTACTTCATAATGAGCTGGAGGTAATGGCCAACTAAGCAAGGCCAGACAGACCCAGGATTAAAATTGATACAGTATTGAAACCACATCCAAATGTGGTCTGATCAACTAGCCAAAAGTCTAAAAAGAAAAGAAAAAAGAAACTAGCCAAAGTCTGAGGAAAAAAAAAAAGTCACAATTAATGTCTGTATTCTTTGTATTATAATACTTAAGTCTGTGCATTTCTGGGTACAGTTGATATGTTTAACAATCTGTGATGCAAGCACCATATGCTTTCATAAATCATATGAAAGAATGCTTTTATTGAAATATAAACATATCATGGAACAGAACTCAAATAGCCTACATCATGCACATCTTTTCATATCAGTTACTGTAATGTGTTGCACACAAATCCATCATGGAACTCCCCGCTGGTTTAACTTGCACAGCTTGTATTTTATGTTTTACATGTTATGTGCATGTAAGATAGAAATTGCATCCACATGGATTTAATTCATACCTGGACATTTGATGAAACTGGCCCCCCCTGTTGGCAACAACCAGCAGCAGCATCTTTATGATGAGCCAAGGGAAGGAACATGAAACTACTGCACTCCTGTTGTGAGGTTGTATGGGTTTCTTTCAACACTAAAGTCTTTTCATGTTTCCTCTCACTCACACGGCTTGTGACAGGACCAGACAGGATGACGAGAAATTCATAGAAGCTGGCAGAAGTAAAGATTTGCCATTAGCTGATCAGAGCACAACCAAATGGAGAAAATGGCTAAAAATAGGAAAATAATCCAACAGCAGATGATACACTCATTTGGAGCTCTTGCATAACAAAGTACAATTTAAAATAAAGACATAAATTGGCTTAAATAAGAAAATACAAAAAATTACAATAATGTAAGTGCCACATATTTTAACACAGTCTATCAATCTTGACCTGCAGCACTCCATACAGCGGGAACATACACAAAACATGTGTAATGGTTTCCATATCAGGATGTAACACAAATGTGCAATGGGCTATACCTCTGAAGACTTGATAGCACCATTTCTCTAGTCAACTGAACACCGTGGTGCAGTTCTATTGACATCTAGAGGCTCCTTGACTGGAGCTCACACAGATCAATTGTGAGAACATAATGGAACCAACTTTAACATTGGACAAGACCGATGGGTGGGGAACAGGGTGGGGAACACTTAAAAGAAAAACAATAAGCACTAGAAGACACAAGAACACTGGTTATTATTATATATAATAATATATAAAGTGTGACTGATCTGGGATAGTCAGAGAAACTGTTGGGAAACTGTCATTACAGACTATGCACCACACAAACAGACTGCTAAAACATCAGGTGACATCTCCCAAGAGGAATGATTTGCAGGAGAACAGTGGAAGGCCATTCTGAGTTACACTGACATCTACTGATGAATTACAGTCACTACTCATAATATCATACTTTTATGTAGACCAATGAGTGGTAGGTGGAACAGATTAATTACTAAAGCACAGAAAGTGTCAGCAGGGGGTTAACTCATTTATTTATATATCGAGAGAAGACAAAATCAATACAAATGATCAGTGGACTTTCTGTGTTTAAAATTAGTTGCATTTTTAGTGATGGATGTTTTTTGTAGTGCAGGATATTCATAACAGTTCATAATGTAGGACTTTGTAATATTTACAAACATTTGAAATGATTCCTAAAGGTAATCAATTAGATCTTTTTTTTTCCTTACAGCATTGTACAACTATTCCTCGCCGCTGGAAGAGACATGAATACTATCTGCAGCTATGCTGCTTAAACAACAAGGCACCGCGAGCAGAAACGACACCGGAACACACACGAACGCATGCGGCTCCTGCAACAGCGATACTTCAAAATGGTGTAGTCCTTAGATCGCGCACAGGCAGACCTAGCGAAGTATTATTACATCACCGTGGCGACTCAAGGACTAGAGCTTAACGTGGCACTCGACACTGTTCAGTCTCAATTGCAGAAATGTTCAGGATAAAATAATTTATATTGATGAATTCATATCTGCGTGAAAGCTGCTATCATACGCTTCTAATAGCCTCGACCAGCTGTCATGTTGGTGAAGTATTATTCATATTGGATGTACAAAAATGGCTGCACATTCAGTTTTACTTTAAATACATTAGCAGTCTCTGTCAATGCAAATGTGCCAGTTATTGTGCTATCTTACAGACCCCCCCCATATATAAATCAAATGGAAAAAATTACAGATAGCAGCTTTTAAGCCAAATTGTTTGTTCATCTTCCTATTACTCAAATCATAACATTATTAGTAAGATATTTAGACATTTGAATGCAAGTGTTAGTGCAGTAAATATGCCAACATATGGCGACTGAAGCCCATCCCTCGGGATGTAAACCACACCGATATCCCCCCCTCCATCTGAATATAAACAAAATGGGCAATGCAAAAAGAGGTGTGATTGAGTTCAACGAGGCGTATTCGTCATTCTCCTCCCATACCAAGCACACACACCCCCCCCCGCCCAGATGTTGCTCCACTCAACCCAAAAAGAAAACCTCTTCTGGTGCTCTTCTTGATCCCTTAGCAAGTACTGGAGGTGTGTGGAGAAAAGGGGGCGGGGCATGGGTGGGGTATGGGTGGGGTTGGGGCATTTAATAAATACAGTGATGAATGGAGTGCAGTCTTCATTTACTGGCATACCAGATAATGACGCCAAGCACAGTCAGCACTACAGACACAACCATGGCCAGGACGCACATCTTCTTACGGGACTTTTGCTGAAGAGAGAAGAGAAATGTGTTGTAACTGATGCTGACAACCCTGGAAATAGACAGCTTCTCAAAGAAAGTAACATGGCTGGTTTTAGAGTGGCCGGTAAGTCCCTCGACTTACTGGCAGAACTGAACCAAGCGAAGGCAAAATCTGAGAAGCTATAGAGTCTCACAACACGTTTAAGAAAGTGAATCAAGTCTGTCGCACGGTTTCATTTCTTCTTTCTGTACTATAATGTTAGACAGAAATAAGGAACTGAGTATAACAGTTTATGATAATGGCAAAGCACTGCAAACGAGGTAAGTCGGAAAATGCATCTAACAAGCATGCACATGTTTCAGCGATCTCAGTGTTACCAGGAGCCACTATGCCTATTTAAATCCAACATAAACAATGAGAGTTCTGAGTCTGACACAGCATCATCGCATGATGGAACAGTCACTTGACAGAGAAATGGAATCTTACATGGTTGATGAGCTACAGACAAATTGAAAACGTAGTCGTTTCTTTATACACCAACCCGCTATCTTTCTGCTACATCAACCACAGCCTACATACAGTATGGCAGATCATAGTCTACAGTTAACAAGAATGAACAGAGGTTATTCATTCTATTGTTGATAAGTCAGGTGAAGGACTTCAGGAAGCAAACATGCGTAATGCTCACCTGGTAGTGGGCTGCTCTCTGGAGCTGCTCTGTTCCTCTCTCTACATGCACCTCAGCATTCTCCACATTGGCCTCGATGCTGTCTGAATAGCAAGATACACCAGGGCAGGTCCACATTAGTTTTATAGTAGTCACAAAGGCTTCACTCGCCCATATCAAAATAGGGCAAGAAAAACACATTTTTTTAACCCCATATTTATGTTTATATGTATTGCTTTAGTTTTCTATGTATTTAATCTGCATTACCTCTCTATGTTTCTGATTCTATCATCTTTCTTGGTCCCTTTTGTTATTTTAACAGTTACTGTAAAAACATTTATTTACTAGTTATATTGTTTGCACTTTGTTAGCTCCAAATTCTTATTATTACCCGTCTGATATATATGGGGAACGCAAAGGTCATTTAGGGGTCCGCAAAATAATTAGTAACCGTTAAAATACAATTATTATATATTTTTTAGAAAAGTGCAAATCTGGCAAACTATTTGCACCAATATAACAAACATATTGTGTCCATTACTCACTTTAGCGTTTGGCCAATAAAACCTCTAATTTGATTGTTACACATCACGCCAATCTGTCATGAATCAATCACTTCATGCAGGTCACAGCAAACCATTTAGCTCCTAGCTAGCTTGATACAGTGAAGATATAGCTATTAGTGAAGTGACTGCAGTATGCGAGCATGGAGAAATACCTATGTCAGACAAAATCATCAAGTGAAGATAAGTTCAAACAAGCTAAATTGAGATAATGACGACATGATAATATGACATTATAATATGATATGATATAATATGATGATAATATTCCAATTGCATCTAAGAATATATGGTAGGAAGCATCAAAGTCCTTACAGTCTTATATAATGTGTCTGAGCATAATGCTTAAAGGCAGGGTCAGTCATTCTTGCTAACTTCAAGCTCAAATCAAACAGTATCGCTCTGCGGTCCTCCGTAATAATGCCATACTTCTACACAGCCCTGGCTCCGTAAATAGGAACATAAACAAAGTGGCGAACACCGCTCATATCAACAAAGTCGTAGCACTACGCTTTGCTTCACAATGCATTTCGATGTGTGACCCCGCGGAGTGATACTGTTTTGATTTGAGCTCGAAGTTTGCAAGAGTTACTTTATTGCTAATGCCTTTAAGTGATAAGATCATGAAGGGGTCCTTGGAAAATGTTTTCCCCTGTAAGGGGTCCCTGGCCCAAAAAAGATTGAGAAGCCCTGATTTATAGATCTTAAACTGTCTGTCTATAGCAGATGATCATGTATTATCACCAACACCCACCAATCATCTCTCCCTGGTCATGGATCATCACTGCAAGGTCCTTGAAGATCTGGTTCACGTCCAGGATATCTGACTGCAATCAAAGAAAAAACTAGTCCTTTACATTGACTTCATGCACTGCGATGTTCACTTTGTTTGCTGGTACAAAGATTGTAACAAACCAGACAAAGTCAGCTGACTGGATTCTGGACTGTTCTGGGCGATGTGCGGTAGCTTACCTCCAGTTGTCGGATGTTAGTTTCCCTCTCCTTAATGAGCTCCAGGTCTTCCTCTGTAATGGCTGCCTCCTCTGTTTGTGTAATGGTCTGACCCCAGTCATCTTGGCTTCAGACACACACACAATACAGAACCAGTAAGATCAGGATGGGGGCCACAGTGGTGCCTGTAGGATCTCTCACTGACCACCTTCAACAAGCTATTTATTATGAGCACATTCAATATTCTTTGGATGGGATCTAACGTGCCTCAATGTGAGAGTGCAATGTCATGTGCTCCCTCCCTCTGGATCCTGTTGACAAATCTGAAGATGTGTGCGCACGCTCACATGTTTGACAGGCAACAGGCCAATTTTGCTGAAGCAACGCTAGCCCGTGTGATTAAAATGATACGTACTTATCAAAAGACACCAGCTGCTCATCGTGGGTACCATCTTCATTCTGGAAGCGTACACCAAAGACAAAACATCACATCTCAAACACCAGACATCAAAACGTTTCAACACGTCACTCGGCCGCCTTAAATCTGTAATAAAGACACTGCTGGAAATGTACACGTGTGCATTACTTATTTCTGGTTGCTTGCGGCAAATGCAGCGTGTCCGCTGGGAGAAAGCAATGCTCCCCAACCCATCTACATGCTAAGGAAGGTGGGTGATCCTACCGAGAGGCGTGAACCTGCTCTGGCCCTGGCGACAGACTCCTTGCTCTTCTCTGCTGCGCGGCGCTGGACGGCCTGGAAGCTGTTGAGCGCTGCAGAGAAATCATTCATCAGCCGCTCCCGCTGGATCTTCTGCTGCCTCTGCAATGAGAGCAACGCTGTTGAGATGTAATACCTTTGTGCGGAGTTGCAAGGGAGAGGGGAGAAGAGAGAACATTCTATACACAAGCAGGAGACCCCCCGTGGTGAATGTGGACAGTGTACTTGCCTGTTCTGAGGGGGATAAAGGTAGTGGAGTGGAGCCCAAATCTTTTAAGTGCTTATTGGTTTCTTTTGCGAGTTGGTTGGTATAGTGCTGGATCTGTTGCCTGGGAATAAATTAGGTTCAATTAGGTTGAATTAGGGCGATTAGGGAGATTAGGGTGAACGGTTTAGTGTCGTTCTGTGCCATTTCCTGCTTGTTTTGCGGTTACAATCCCACAAAGGAATTACAACAGTTTATTGATTATTAATTGATTATAAAGTTACAACACGGTCACAAAGGCCTCAGCCAGAATCCAAAGAAAAATAAGATGAGGTTTAAAATAGCAGGAGTCAAAAAACAGTAAAAGGGCAGTTGGTTCTTACAGTCGATCCTGGAGATCACTGGTGTCCTGTTTGGTCCCCAGTTGGCTTACCATGCTCTTGATCTGAGCCGCTGGATGGAAAGAGAGTAACAGGGGATAAACCAAACTCATAGCCAGTGGCATTACCAAGTTGCACCACATACAGGCTCATACTTGCCTTGTAATGGACCTTTCCTCAGAATGTGATTGACTAATCACAAGGCCGTAATGTTGCTATGCTTGTCGGATAAACAAGAATCCCTTCAACTGAAATCACTGTCTCTCCATCAAATCTGTTCATTTTAAACTTAAATTCGTTGTGTCGAAAAGGATGATATTTATGCAACATGTAGACAACATAGACGGCTATATCCTACCTAGACAGACTGGATGTAGCCTTTGAATTTCCTGAAGCCATGCGGCAAAACTAAACTACGCTATGGATATAATAATAATAATAATAATAATAATACTATACTGTATTCGTTTTACATTTGTAAAAGTTGTCAATCATAAACGAAAGAATAGGTAGCTAAAACCTGCAGTTATTGTTAATGACACAATGTTGGATGGATGTTATCAAAGTTGTCCCTGATGTTATGGTCAGCTCAGAGCCATGTGGGTCAGCTGTCTGACAGACCCGCCCATGGGCGTGGCTAACTCGCTTCTGGCGAAAGGTGCTTAGGAAGAAATGGCACACAATTCCATTGAAAGATGAAGATGCAATTTTAACCATTTTAATAAATTCATGTGAATATTTTTTAACTAGCCTAAAACTGTTGTGATTTCAGAACACGCCTTCACAGAGATCTAGACCAACACTACCGTAGTAGCAATAAGACACACGTTACAGTCGGAATATCACGTACTGTTCTGTGTGATCTTTTGGATGTTGGAGCTGCATGTCTGTATGATGTTGTTGAAATCTCGTGGCACGGCACCGAAGTTCTCTGCTTTCCCGTAAGACATCGTAACTTTTAGAGTGTGGCGTTTGGGTGGAGCTCACGTCTACAATACCTTAGACAAAAGAAGAAAAAAAGGCTATTCTGAAAATAACAAGATCTCTGGCATGAATAAATAACAGTTATTTAATAACGTAACCAATTTTTTTCTTTACTCAAAGCATACTATAATAAACTATTTCCAAAGGTCAAGTAAACTGCTAATTTTTGATAAATACTTCCAAAAGGAAAAGCTTGTGTTAGCTGCCCGAATTTGGAGTCATCATAACATTACAGTACGGTAACACCAGTCAGTCGGAAACATAATCGGCACAAATGTTTGCATAATTACATTCGTGTTATTCTTGATCGTTGCCATGAATCCAGATAGGAGATAGCAAGCTGTAAACCTAATGTACGGTACCGTACAGTCAGATGTTCCCTTCCTGCTAATCAGCTAGCGCTACCGTACTTGTTAGCTGTATGACTAAAAGAAACGTAAACGGTGCCAGCTTGCAAAAGCTGTCATTGCATAACAGAAACGACGAGTATTCCTTGGACATAAGCAGACACTTTAAAAACAGACATCAGAGCATTACTTACGAATTGCGTTGATTAAAATCAAATACGCGGTTAGTCTGTTGTTGCTGCTGCTGCTGTCAAAGACGCTTCCTGCTTCAGGAGGTGTCGTCACTGAACAGCCACGCATGTGCAGTAAGGTGGAACTGGGCCGTCAGAAAAAAAGCAACCAGCAAATAAAAACCAAATTATGACAAAACATTTATTTGAATGCAAATGTCCACAATGTTCAATTTTAGAATACGCAGGACAATTTAATGGTAGGTTAAGCAGTACACTTGCTGTTAACCATCCCCCAGCCCATACATGCTGAGGCTTGTGATTATCATGTGGTTCTCTGCTGATTGAGCTTAACTATGGTGGGCTTCTGTTCTGCAACCTTATAAATGCCATAAAAGTGACCTTTTAAAGAATTACCAGTTTCATTGTGACTTTTGTGCTGTCAATTTAGGATTCAACAGCATATAAATAATGTATTCAGTATAACCTGACATTACATGAAACTCATTTCATTGAGCCATAGCAGGCAATTGTGTGTATCACATAAATCAGGATGAACTGAAAAAAGTTACAAACTTTTCTATTATAATAACACAATAAACACAATACACAGATGTTCCTGAGTAAGGTGCCAATGTTTTCTGTAGTCAAATTATCCCTGTCCAGACAATAACTTTGGGATTATTTTCTGTAATCAAATTATATTTTCACCTGATTAACTGCAGACACTAATATCAAAACAATTAGTGTCTAATGGCAGGCAACACTGTCACAACATTATACATTGTACAATGACGGTTTAGTACTTCACATTTGTACACAATGCTGGGTTGGGACATCCCTTTAAGTATATTTTATATTAATAACCACAGTATTATTAATAACACCACAGTATTATGTACACACACACACTGCCTCCCAAAGGCAGTCTGTTATTTGTTGTTATGTTTGGCTTCAACCTTAATGGGTGCCATTGAAACCAGTTGCTGAAGTGCCTTCTACAAGTTACGGTGTTATGACAACTTGCTCAAAGGCACTTCGGTAGGTATAGATGTTTTGGGAGTATCACACGTTAACAAAATATTTCCTATACATAGAGAATATGTTGCTTCAAAATCTAAAAAAATAAAATAAAAAAAGACAGCAGTAAGAACTGAAATTAAACAAAATGGCCAAAGAATCCTTCCTGAAATTAACAGTAAATTGGTTCTGGGTAGCTCTGTTCTGATCCATAGTCATGTTCCACGAATTGGTCCAGCGGCTGCCAGTGGCATTCAATGAGAGCGTCGTAGAGTTCCTCGCTGAGCTCCATAAAAGTCCTGTTGGCCTCTACCACATCCAGCTGAGAGCACGGGTCTGAAATGAACACCCAGAACATGCTGTGAGTGTCAAAGGTCAAAGGACACAGAGCATTATGTAACAACAAACATCAGAATACAAACCTTCGAGTCCATCATCCTGAACTTCCTCATTTTCCTTAAAGAAAAATAATTTCAGTTAATAATTTGATTATTAAAAAAAGTTTATATAATAATGCTAGAAAACACATACCTGAGGCTGTGAAGGATACTGTGTGTAGTCATATTGGTTATAGTTGTATCCATAATTTGCTCCGTTCTGGTCGTAGCTCCAGTTTGGGTAATAGCCGGAGTACGTCTGCTGATACTGGTGGTACTGCTGGTAGTCTGGCTGGTATCCTCCGGGGTTAGACCACGCCTTGCTGTCTGAGGACTGCTGCTGCAGCTTGTTTCTGACGGTCACAGAACAATGGAAGTGTGGCCAAAGGTAAACCGCCAGAATGGAGAAGACGTAGAAACGACAGTAGGACAGAAAAAGCCTAAGACTGTGACCTTGTGTGAGAGGTTTGCTTAATGGAAGGAGATGGCAGAACTACCAGTGAAACCCCAAACTGAGAAGGAACAGCAAATTACTAAGAATGATGATGATGATGATGATTCAGTGGCAAGTTTGGCAACATGCAGCAACATTATTTTGTGTACTTCATTAACCATTTCCTATTTGCTGATTAATGAATGTAATTTGGCAAATATATGCAGGAACACATGCCCCAAACAAAATAAATCACATTAGGGATGTAGATAAAACGAAACGCGTGACATTGTTGACAAATTAAAAAGGACATTTTACTCGTACAAGTTTTACATTTAAAGCACAAAGCCAAACGCCGCGCTCGCAAACCCGGCACTATTTACACCTAATTCCCATTGGTCTGTATACGGCGAACAGCGTTATGCATCAGTTGGAGAACCTACTTGTTAGTGGCTAGACTGAGTCTCAGTGCTTTGCCCCCGAGCCCCACGGCTCCCTGGCACTCCTCAAGAGCCTTCTTCTGCAGCCTCTCGTCTGGGAACTGAACAAACCCGCATCCTCTGGAGAGAGATAGCACACAAACAAGTGAGGTAGTGTGTCACGCACAGTACAGTAGGTGTAATGTGTATACTACAGTAATAGTCAAAGCTCACTTTGAGTTGCCCAAGCTATCCAGCACAACCTTCCCTCCACGACAGGAAGGATAGCGGTTGTAAAAGAACTCGTAAAGCATTCCATCATCCACCTCAGGTGTGAGATCTCCCACAAACAGTGAGAACATCTGACTGCAACAGAGAGCAAGAGAAGGGATATAGGGGTCTGAATGTCAGTTATCCATTGTGCCAAGGGCAATAGTTGATCATAGCTGATTTGTTGATGCCATGATCAATCATATATTTCTTTATTTATTCAGTTACATCTGCCAAATAGCAATAGTTACTACTTTTAACCCAAGAGATGTATTATTCTTACAATATATTAGTGTAGAATTACATGAGGGTCTACAACCCCACACCTTGATTTAAAACATCTTACTCACCTGTCCACTTGTTTCCCAAATGTGGCGCGATTTAGCTTAAATCTTCTGGGCTGTTGAAAATCAATAAGAACCGTCAGCGATTAATTGATAATTTTATAAGGAAAATTATTACTCTAATAGAAAAATATGAATTATGTATGTGTATTTTTACTGGGTTGGCTCCAGGTAATAGTTTCCCATTGATTTTGCGTAGACATCTTTCAGCTGTGGCCTCATCTGATAGCTCCACAAAGCAGTAACCCAATGCACCCCTAGGTAGAGAAGACAATATTTAATAACAACAGTACCAGTAACAGTTGGGTAGCAGAAACATTCCACACTCAAATTAATAATGTTTACTAACCCTGTTGTCTTGTTCCGAATAATCCTAACACTTATCACCTGTTCACCCAATGTCCCAAATGCACGGTTCACAAACTTCTCGTCCATGTAGGGTTCCAACTACCAGACGCAGATAGAAGGATTCATTATTAACAGACGAAGTAGAATTTACACAATCTTAAAGTATATGCAGTAAGGTTTTTCTTTGTATTGTATTGTTGATATAAGTAAATTAAAGAAATAACTCGCACCTAATTCACAGTAAATAGCGGTTTCTATCATTTGTTTCGCTAAGCTAGTTAGCACGACAGTTGAACGATTGTTTAAAATGTTTATTTTAAATGTACAGTATTACAAAATAACTTACATTTCCCATCCATAATGTACTCATGGTGTGGCTTGTCTTATTTCAGTAGCATATATATCTTCTGAGAACACAAGTACTACACCATTCTCAATCTTCAGAGGCACATGCTAACTAACAGTGGGAAGAAAAGTCAACTATAGTAGCGTCGCTCAAGAACTACGTCACCAGAGAGCCATACAACTGACTGTTGTACAAATAAATACATGTTTTTGTTTTCTAACTAGTATAATGTGCTTGTTTGAACATTTGAGATTGCATGATTTTGCCATTACAAATAATTCACATTCATATATTTTTTAACTAATATATTCTAGTAGACAACAAGCAGTGTACATTTAATTCTCTGGAGTTTATTGACAATCAAATCAGAGTTCATTCATACATTCCACAGCAAACAAAGTCAAGATTGCACTAATTTTGAATAAGTCTCCGCATTCTTTATAACACTTAATTGGTTTAACATTTTTTCTCATAAAAAAAAATTTAAATCCAAAACCAGATACAGTATATATTATATATGTATACATACAGTCATCACACAGTATACTATTCTGCAACATCTATAGACTAGACTGCTCCTAAAATAGGAGTGTAATGTGCATACATACGTTCTCAAAGCCAGAATGCCTTTCCTTATCATCACAGTCATTATTCAAACTTGCCATACCAGGATAACACAAGTTGCTATTTCTCATTTTCCCCAGAAAATGTTATGCATTATAATTAGATTTGTACATTCAGATCTAATGTTAGAATGTGCAGACATCACAAGAATAGAAGCACAACATTCTACTTCAGCACATAACATAGGCATCAAAGTAACACACAGGCCAGGGCTGCAGCTGGTACATTACAATAAATAATAGACATATTTGTTTAAATCGATTTATGCATCTTTCTGGACAGCCAGCTTGATATTAAGTATATTAAATAAACAAATTAATGACTAAACTAATTTGAGATTCAATAACTTAATACAAGATTTACTACTGGCCTATGGTTGGAAAAATATGGATAATACTTGACAATGTTGGATGTTTAAATGACAAATAAGAGCCAGAATGCTAAGGAACATCAAATTAAACATGAACTCTTCAAATTAAACCCTGAAACAACCAGACGGCCCAAATACATTAGCAGAAACCGTAGCTCTTGAGTCAATAAGAATTTAGAGCCTATATAGACTATCCTGTCTATAATGACAAGATTTAAGTTTCTATCATATTTCCACTGAAGGATGCAAGTATAAGGCAGTGATCCAACTGTGGTTGTGCTTATATCATAATCAAGAATAAAGCAAAGCCAAACAGACAATGACACAAAAAGAGTGAGAGTAACAAAGTGGTTCACATATCTGCCACCATGAAGGCAAGTTACTGGTGGATGGAAATGCACCATACATTTCAGTACTGTTTGCATGGAACTCAATTCATGGTTCTCCAAAGACCAAAAGCAAACAAGAATGTATAAAATAACTTACAAGCCCTTACTAAATTAAATATACATATATGCATAATTTCCTTTATATTAATAGGGAGATATATTTGTTGTCCCCATTCCACCAACATCTATGCAGATTAAAATTATATTGAGATGGATTTGATTTGCAGGTCTGTAGGGACTTCTCTCTCTTAACACAGAGATATGTATGTCAAAGTGCACCTTTAAATGGCAGTTACCAATACTTATGTCACTAAATTAAAATGTTGTTTATAGAACTGGGTTTGGTGTACAGTTGACATGTCTGCAGTATAGGAAGTGTAACACACCCCAGTACCCCCAAGGTACTAAAGCAATACATGCGTGCCAGGGTTTTACCATCAAACATTAGTAAACATTAGGAAATTAGGAATAATGTCACAAGAGAAAACCAGTTAGTTCCGCTTATGTAAATATTAATATGCGGATTCAGAGGAATGTTAAAACAATTGACTAAAGTGCTATGAAAGACCTGCAAGAATACAAATGTGCTCTTAAGATCAGTCCTGACCTTTTGTTCTAACCATTAGGAACAGGAACATGGCGGGTTCTAGACCACTGAAGGAGGAGGGTGACTGTGTGTTAGCATTTTCTTGCACGGCGAGAAGCGTTTCAGCTGATAATAAGAACGTCCGCCCGAGGACGAGGAGGATGAAGACGATGAAGACGATGATGAGGTATACAGCGCTCCTGGTCCTAGCTGCCTGTCAATCAAATGCTTTCAGTCCATCTTCTCCTTCTGGACCAGCTTGGGTGCATCCACAAAGTCCCGTCCATACAGCAGAATGATGCCAGCTGTAAGGGCACTGGCAGCCCCCCAGAAGGTGGTGTAGGCCAGGGTCTCAGTCCAGGTCTCACCTTGGTTTCAACACAAACAACCACAGGTCAACTCCCCCACAGCCCCACATTGAGGTTATAAGCAAACAAACATCACTGAAGATGATGCAGATTGTTTTGACTAATGGAGGAGGGGAGATGCTTGTGGCGCACGCCAAAAATTACATCAAATGTCATTTAGATAGGCCATCTAGGATACACTCCAAACTATGCTTTTCTTCAGCGGGCGAGCCGACATAATAGGCATATATCATGAGCTGGCTCTTTCTCTGTGAAAGTAACACCAAACATCCAGTGTTCCTTGAGAAGTAATAAACTGTAACAGTTGTAGACTACACGTTCTCCGTACAACTCCCTACACATTTTTGTATAGCGTGCCACCTTTCGTTTTGGGGAATAGCTCTACGACACAAATTCGTCGTGTGGAGTATGTAGTGATCGAGGCGGGCGCGTCCCGCGTGCCACCCAACACGGCGACCATGTTGAGGCCTTAAGACATCACAGGCTTAACATCTTACCTGCCATTAGGAGGCTGATGATGCACATGGAGAAGGCCACTAGCATTACAACAGGCAGCTGCACGAGCAAAAGGAATAGAAATTAGGGAGACACACATACAGTTCATTGTACAATTCATAATGCTGGAAGGAACAGAGACTTTACAACGTGGGTATGTGTCTCGGCACATGATACCTATTTATTATGGTGCTAGTTTGATTAAGGGGTTCACATGCTGTAGTTGAAAAGGTACTGTTCAGCCTTTAATTGTGTTACAGTGTGTGTGGCCCAGCTTATCGTTTGTAGTAAAAATGTGCACAAACTATGAGCACATACTTTGTTATAAGCTGTTGATATGATTGCCTAGAACACCATATTATTATTATTATTATTATTATTATCATCATCGCACACACACACACACACACTGATTACCTAAATGTAAATTAATCATAAGATGATACAATAAAGAGGGCAGAATACTGACTGTAAGGAGCTTCAAGTCTTTCTGGACTTTGAGTGGAGTGGGCCCATCAGATTCATCCAACGCGTAGTTACCCAGGAACAGGTCAATGGAGTCCTGGTAAACACAACATTAGAGCAGTCTTATCAGGTTTAATACAATATAGTTTAATATTATTAACATTGTTATATTGCTAAATGTTTGTTCATGCTCTGCATAAGAAATGCCCATATGTAGTATGTATAAGGAAACTTTTTTGCCTCCAAAAACTTTAAGAGCCCTCAGATGAGAGGACATGTCACAGTTCAATTATAAACATGTCAAAGCACAATGGCAGTCGGTCTGCTAGGTAAAATATTAGATGATAAAATGCTAAATATATTTTAAGTAGGTCACTGTGGATGCATCTGAATTGTGAAACTCAAATATTGAGACCCAAATGCAAAGTATAGCTTCATTTCAACAGTGGTGTCTACACGTAGCATCTGCAAAAATGTTTAAAGAATTACAAAAACATGTGATGCAATGCAATATCATGAAGGATTTATGACCAACGGTTTTATGATTATGCTTCCCCTTCCCTAAAATCTAATTCAAACATAAAACCTAATCCTCGTGGGTGTTGTATTGTTACACAATACATAAAACATGTTTAATATCTGAAGGTTTTGCTTAAAATAAACCCATTTTCTCGACCTCTACTGTATTTAGCTTGGCAATTAAAGGCCGCAGCCTTGCGCGCTTGTGAAACCTACTTGTCTGAAGCCATCAGAGAAGTTGTTTTTGTAGTAGCGGATCATTGAGTTCCAACCGTCCATTACCAAGCCCCACTGCGTTCTTTTTCCTGTCCTGATACAGGAGAACGGAAACAGCAATCAGCCTCCACAGCTACAGCAAACACAGAATCAAGTGGATGCTCTTCTTTGTGTGTATGCGTGGACGCATCACTGTACCTGGTGAAGTCTGTTTTCAAGGCCCCAGTTCCTGCATACTGTACAGCGCATGCATTAGCATTGTCAGCCCATGCTAGTTAGAGAGCACACGGTCGGACACTGGTGTTAAGTACCCCACAAACAGAAACAGCTACAGTACAAGTGTAACAGTCACGCTGAGGATAAACAAAGCCTGTTACCATTCTTGTAGATTCTCTCAAAGTCGGCTTGCTCTTCAATTCTCTGACTGACATTCAGGACCCCCATCCTCTGCAGACATTAAAAGTAAAATGAAGAAATACAAGGGACCCTTGTAGCTAGTAACTCTAACTGACATTCAATATTTGTCTCATTAAAAACTAGTTCTGAAGCTGTCAGAATGTAATCATAATTAATCACACGCTTTACGTAATTAATTCATTAATTAAGTGTAATATTTTTATAAACAAGATATGCCAGCTTTATGCAAATCTTTGTATTTAATTAAAAAATAAACATTTGCATAAAGCTGACATTTAGGTAAAAATATATGATGTATTAAATAGCAATTCATTATGTAAAGTGTGCGTTTCACTTCTGACAGCCCTAAATACAACATTTCTAAAGGGCAGTGTAACAGGGGGTGCACGTCCGCCTCAGATCCCGCGGTTCACAGTAGGTCCCACAGATCCTCCCCCGTGGACGTCTACCTGAAGCTGGGACTGGAGCGAGCGGCGAGCCAGCAGGCTCTGGATCACGTTGGTGCGGTCCAGACAGTCCATGCAGTTGCTGCGGAACGTTCCTTTCTGCTGAGACACCACATGGCCTTCTCTGTTGACCATGAAGTAACTGCAGAGACACATTGGGACAATGAAGAGGACGAGCCCACACCATGAGGGACATTACAGCCAAGACACAATACAGATCACACCAGGTGCTACAGCTAATACATAGAGCTTTTGATATGCAACCAATGTTTAAAAGCTTTTACCAGTTCATCCCACATTTGTAATGTGTCTTAAACAAACAGGGCCTCCTGGTTGTCATGTGCTCGACTAACCAGAAAACAATAATTTATATGTATCCCGTGACAACAGCAGGGAGAGTACACGATATACGATAAACGGTTCTAACCTGCTTAGAACTCACCTGTATTCCTCTTGTGTCTCTGCTGCAGCATCAACTAGGATTTGTAGGCGATCCCACCTCATCCGACTGCACTCTTTATGGAAGTCAAACGCTATGTACCTGTGGGCGACACCGTTGGTGGGTTTGACACCACACCCACCCACACCCACACACACACACACACACACACACACACACACACACACACACACAGTTGGTGCGTTTGACACCACACACACACTCATTTATCACTTATGGAGCAGAACAAGCGAACACGGTTGGTGAGGGACACTTACTTGATCAGACCGTTCTCCATGCCATTGACCATGTCAGCAAAGGCTTGCTCCAATGGCTTCTCTGAGCCCTTCTGGTTCACCTGGAAGAAGAGACAGACAGACTTTCATTCATATACAGTATATCCCTATTTCATGCTGTTTACTTGTCTTTTAAGATATTGTGCAGAATTGTGGGACATACCAAGTTAAGAATAGTTTGCTTCCCATAGATGAGGACCTGAGAGTCAAAGTGCCTCTGGAAACCATCCATCTAGAGAGGAAGGGAAATAATTAAAAGAAAAGCACTAAAGGTTTATATTCATCCTCATGGGTTTCTAAAAAGGACCACTCAAGAATGATATGTTGTTCTTACATGATTGATGGCTTTATGAATTAGGGGCTTGGGTTTGTATTTGAGGTTGGGCCTCTGAGACCAGAAAAACGGCATGGAACCTCGTGTCTGTTGGAGAAGACAAAAGCTTTGATATAAAACCATTTTCTTGACCAGTGTTTTGCAGAACCCACTGTATACAGTAGAATACAATAGTACAATAGTAGAGGCACATTAAATGGTAATGTACTGAAATTAACTTTGACACAATTAGTTAAAGGAACCTTAGAAAAAACGAATTCCTATTCTCTGTAAACACAAAACAGAGTGAAGGTAGGCCTACTATGCCCATCACTTGCCTGTACAAATGAAGCTCTTGCTCCTTCATACAGGACAATCTGCTCCGTTTCCACAAAATTTGCAGCGTGTCCCTCTGAGTCGATGCCTGAACATGGTAGGGCAGAATGCATTAGCACTACTATTGTTATCATAGGAAGAGAACTGGTGTAATGTGTGCCTTCCCTTACCCCGTACGTAGTATCTGACTCCAGCCCTGAAGCAGCTTCTGCGGGATATGAGGATCCATTCGAAGATTTTCCCATTGATGCGGCATGGCTTCATAACAATGACTGGGTGCTGTGGTCAAGGACAGTCCCATTCTTTACAGCGGTGGTTAGTGGGGGTTTGTGATCGCATGGGAGGGTTGGCAGATTAATTAGCCATCCTGACTGTAGTCTTCATACAGTAGACATGATGGTTTGGGTTCAACTCCCTGTCAAACGGTCATGGGTTCGAGACATAGTTCTATGGTTCGAGACGTGGATTTGGCCTACTCCAACTCTATCTGCTCCTTCTAACTCATTGTAACTGACTTTGTATACAACATCTGCTATATTACCTGCATACAATTTTCAGTGGGCCTAGAAATAAGTTCTACATTATGAAATTACCTTTAATAAAGAGTTTGTATCTTCAATAATAATAATAATAATAATAATACAACTATATAGTGAAATAGTTTGTTTTTATAGGTCATAATAGAACGACTGGACAGCAGCAATGCACATATACACACATTTTTCATGTGCAACGCATTGCAACAAAGCTGTCTTCTCTTATTCACTGAGATCCAACAATAGCAAGACATGTACAGAGAAGGATACACCCATGGACCACTGGGAGTGCAAACCTTTGAAGCTGTGTGAGGAGAACACCATTAGCATAGCAAGTAGAGCAGTAAACGTGCATAGAAACAGTGTCTTTTCACTTAAAGGACAGTTTCTAATCATAGCTTCACCTCCGGTTGTGCTGCCAGCTCTCGCAGCAGGTTCCCATTCCACACAAACCTCTGATCTGCCTGTAAACACAAGTTACTGTTAGCATAAACCATAATGACTCACTAAAGAGGTGGAACTGCACATCTAGACCACCTGTATACTAATTATGGGTCTGGAAGAACAGCAGCAATTATCAAAACATAACAACAACAAGAAAAACCTAAACCTAAATTAAAAATGGCTGAAAAAAAAACCATTCATGTCATGATGGACTTACAACAGTGCTAAAGGCATGTCAACCCCCCCCCCGCCCACACACACCCAACAAAACCAGACTGTCTAGATCTGCATTTAAACCTCACATACAGCTGTGACCTTACTAACCGACATTAACATGACTGACCCTAATATGGTGTCATTTCAGCTATGATGAACAACGCCCACTTGTGGTGGTGTTTGGCAGTGCGTCGTGTATTGCATTATTAAATAACATTCTAAAGTGTAAAGAGAAATTGACCGCAAAGCTAAAACAAAATCCGTAGTTTCTCCAATGCGTGTTAATGGATTTGAGGCTCAAGAAACAGAACCGTGTTCTAAACATTGGCGTCGACGCCCGTCAGACACCAACAGTGGGCGTTGGCCTTAAGGGTGTGTGTGCTTCAAAACAAAAGGAATTGATCATGAAAAGAACAGTTCAAACCAGAGGTTCAACTGTCTGCATGCTTTCATTCCAATAGACTACCTGGGTCTAACTTTTGATGGGTGGCTCATTACAAATCATTTTCACAAATGGGCTGCTGTTTCTTACCCTCTCCAACAAACCCATCTCCTGGAAGTCAGGGCTGGTATTAGCCAGCCTCTGTAGACTGTGTGTCAGGTCAAAGTCTGTGCAGAAGTAGAATCCATCTGTTGTCAGCACATTGTTTATCATGGCAAGGAAGGTCTTGTTCTCTTGAGTCTAAGCAGCAGAGATGAAAACACAAGGTTTGATTTCTCATGGCCAAAGATACAGTGTCCTAGTGTAGTTCAGGAATGTACCTGGGACTGTATGTGCAGGACAATGCCAGTTTACCCCTGCCCCTTACGTATACACTCTCCTGAATAAGGTCCTGTTCACAAAGTAACAGTCACCCCTGGTTTTATCATGTTTATGGCAGAAGGAACTAAAGGTATGGTCAGTCATTCTTGCTAACTTCGAGCTCAAATCAAAACAAAACAGTATCGCTCCGCTGTCCTCTGGAGATAGTTGTTGAATTTGACAAAAAGTGTAATTAGATTACATTTAGCTTGCAACAGCTTACAAAACTTTTAAAAATTAAGTATTAAGTAATAATAACTATTACTCAATATCTAAAAGTTATTTCAAACCTACAATACCAGCGTGTAGTCTACATACTACTTGAGTGCAAGTAATGTTGTACATCTCTGTTGTACCAACAGGATGCAGTTGGTAAAGTGGTTATACATGACCTTATGCGACTAGATGTCATACGTGAGCATCAGCATCTCACACTAACTAAGACGTTGTGAGCCACGCCCATTCACTCGCCGGCTATTACAACAAAGAACAGAGGAGCTCGGCTTGTCATTCTCTGCTCAGGATGCAATAACTGCACTATATGTAAAGAATACAGTTTATGGCTGCTATATTAATGTTGAAAATGTTGTATAGAGCGCCTTTAAACCGGTTAGCATCAAGAGTGATGTGTCCACTCCACCCCGACTACATGACTGGATCTACTTTCCCTACAGTAACCCGTCAGCAATTTTCTTCCTCTTTTTGCCCATGAAGGCAGTTGTTTGCATATTACTACTGCTCTCTGATACTCTCCTACTTTGTCTGGAGATGATATGGTACAGTCCACTTTTCCTTATCATAAGAGGATCAACTCAGCCCACCTGTTTCCATTACAGGTTAGAAACTGTCTGGGAGTTGGGTCATTTACAGTGAAATACAGTCTGGAGGCAACATTGGTCCTTCAAGTAGCACAGCAGGATTAGAAGCAACGATTAATAATGTAGGCTGACCGCTTCACTGAAATTAGACACCACCGTGGGATTCAAGGGTGCAGAAAATAACAGTGAGCATGCTAAAACGTGGCCAGCCTTGTTTCTTGTATCTAACCCCATCACACTGGTTAACTAACAGTCGCAACGCTAAATGTCCAAACTTGACTTGGCAATGGAAAACAACACACACACACAATGTAGAGGTTTCTCTGTTGAAAATAAAAACAACTGGATATTTTTGGTTTACAATGTTTGATATTATTACACCATCCAGATTGAATGCCAGAGACAGACATGTTTCAGAGTTGTAGTGCACCACAATGCACTGCGAGAATGTATTTAGTGTTATTACCTGGGACTCGGTTAGGTGCAACACTGTCTTCTTGTAAGAGATCACGTCAAAATCAATAGCCTTCCACACTGCATGACCAAGTAGGCTTCCCACATTTCTCTTCTTAGTGATGACAATGAGGTACATGCCTGCATTATTGAATACACTCCAATCAGTAATTCACCTTTGTACATCACTGACACATTGCATATAACAAGCTTGAACCAAGATGGCCGCTACTGAGGCACTCACCTGCTACCAGACGAATGGTCCCCATGATACCACAAATCGGCCTGGTGGCAGCAGATGGAGGGACTGCCTTTTTCACTGTAAGAAAAGCGCACGTTCTGAACACACTAGCATGTGCAGAACTGTTACATTAGGCTTCCTATACAGTGACAATCATTCTGATTGATCACTTGTACACATAATCCATAGAAATCTCCTGCAGTTATCCTAAAAAAACAAATTACACAGAACGGTCCTGGATGTGTGCTTCTAGTAAAACAATTATTATGTATTCCACAATGAATGAAAAAAAAAAATTGCTTAATTCAGCAGAGAAAGTAATGTGCCAGTGGAAGTGTGGAACAACACAAGGGGCATCTAGGCTACCTGTAAGGGTCATTTCATTGGACACCCGGTCAATGACCAGGACAGCATCTGCCTCCTCATCGCAGGCCTCAATGAAGAACTTTTCTGGGGTTGTATGCCTGGGGAAGAACAAGGAAATGAACCACACCATGTTATCAGCCACTGGGCTACATTTTTCGATGGTTCAGCTCATTCTCAAATATACCAGACTCAAGAGTTCTTACAGTTGTAGCAAAAAAACAATGACAGACAACCTGCAAATTCAATTAGTCTCTTTAATTTGGCAAGGTCAGTTGCTTGTTTTGAAAACAAGCTTTTATGCACATATTTTGCCAAATTGTTTCTGTTTTAACTTAGCCATAATGAGTAGATATAATTGTATTAACATTAACATTATTTCTTACATTAATACTTCAGGATTTGTTTCTAAAATATTAGTATTAGCTGCGTCTAAATCTGTATACCGGTAAAGCAAATATCACAACTCACAAGTGATATTAATAAGACTACTACAGCTGCACAAACACATAATTGTTGTGGTTTCATAATGTGAACAACTAAACCTACGCCTACCACTACTGAAACCCAAGCTACCATAGTGTCCTGATGAGAGGTAGTCGCATGTAAACCATAGTGCTTGCTCTTGTGTAAATACAATACATATGTAAATACAAGTTATGGTTATGGTTTTAAATTGAAGTCCTCACATGACGCCATGTCGCCTATGTTTAAATGAACCTGGTTTCCAGATACTTTTCATATACTCAGTTTAGTGCCTCTTAACAACATTGCTACCGTGTTTTATAATGAGCCATGAAAACATGATTTTCCACCCTGGTGCCAAACAGGGCCAGCTACTAGTAACTATAACTTGCTACCTGCATGCCACTGTTATACTATCTATAACCTTAGGTCCATGTGTAGGCTACTTACATCTACAAAAGACAACCTGAAATGGCCAACACACATAGGCTACTTTATAGAAAGTTATGTAATCTTACATATTTTTGCACAGCTACATAACCTACTACAGAACAGCTCTTACGGATGGACGAACCCAGTAGACCCTGCCCGTCCAGATAAAGCCTGTCACTGACGCCAACTCGAGTCAGATCTGTCAACGACTTCTGACGACACAATAATATTAAACTCATCTAAAGCAGCCGAGTTGGCATTTGTCGAAATGGCTTGTCCACCTTAATTTGCAGTAGATGGCATATTACAAGAATAAAGGAGTAACGCTATGTGGATTTGCAGTACTTACAAATTATATCTTTCGTAGGAAGTCGCCATCTTCACTCCGTGTGCCTAACCTGAGTGACGTAAGAATAATGAATTGTGTGAGTTGTCTGCAAAGTAGGTACGTGATAACCCCCTATGAAGGCATCTAATGTCACAGTGCTTAAATTCCATGTTATTTACCACCTGGCAACCATAAAAGGCGTGGCGATATGGGGCGTTCAGTAAACCGAACGTTCAATAACGTTGACTGAACGAGTATGGAACGGTATGATTTGAACTGACGCACGATTCCTCGAAAACGTTGACGTTCTTGAACTACGTTCAAAGATGTTTGCTGTGTTGGGCGTGGCGAGTGTTCAATGACGTGTAGACCTATTACAGTATTTCTCTTTCTTTGGTACATTCCTCAGATGATAATTTACATTCTCAAAACTACGTGTTCAACCTCCACATCATCAAGTTACTTGTGCGCATCATACTGGACATTTCTCATCGTTTTGGAACAAATTGCAGATGCTTTTGCACATTCATGCAAATGGTTATGTACAATTGTCTG
>JAODUE010020380.1:0-24075 GCA_027564755.1 Amblyopsis hoosieri | reverse complement strand
CCCCCCCCCCCCCCCCCCCCCCCCCCCCCCCCCCCCCCCCCCCCCCCCCCCCCCCCCCCGAGATGCTAGCTGAGACCAAGCCGACAGTTCAGTGATTTTGACTTTTGAAATTTTCAGTAGTACTTTTAATATGTTAGGGCCAAAATGTGTAGAAGACTATTATTGTTTTAAGTCAGCTATAGTTTAGAAAGATCATCCCAAACATGAGCATATGAGATATGGTACTGTTTACTAGGAATGACTCACATAGCTAAAGACAAGCCTCTGGCGGGGTTACATACAAGGATAACACGTTTTGGTGTAGTGGAGGAGGCTAATTTAAAGGAATGCAAACAAACTTGACAAGTACAAGAGCCTATTGCTAATACAGTAGATCCCACAGATCCATTATGCTACACCATTCATCACAGAATCAATTCATTAATCAAAGCGTTTATTAGTTGAATATGCCTTTTGAGGTCCTCTGATTTACATATGTTGAGGTGTGCCACCTCTTGAGGTAGGCCTATGTAAAAAAGCCACTGTATATGTATTCTCAGTGTAGATAGCCTATGAAAACAATAAATCTCCCTCTCTACACACACACACTCACACACACACACACACACACACAGTATGACGATGGCATAGCTGGCATCATGTGACAATTATTTGTACTGTAAATAAATAAAGAAAATATAGCCTATTTTTGCAAAACTAGAAAATGGCATGAGAATATAGTATGACCATAATAATCGTCACTAAACAAGCAGGTCTACATTAATGAATAAACTGACTCCCACTCTTAGTACAGAGTTTCCTTAACACTTCCCCACTGAACTGGTACGTAAGTTTCTTCTTTATTTTTTTAATCTCTCCAGTCTTGTTGTAGTTTCTCAGAGCTCGAGCCATCTTCTGATAGGTCATTTGTTTGCGGTTTCCTTTCTGATTACCCCAGCGACTGGCCAGGGCTTCTTTGTTTTTAGTGGAGAACTGAAAAATGCCTTTTTCCTTGTCTACCCACCAGATACTTTCACTCATATCACCATTTCCTAGTAAATCCAAAAGAAACTGATACAAGCGGATTTTCCTCTTGTTGCCTGCATTGGAAATAAAATACTTTAGGTTTAAGGATAATAAATACATTTCAGGAAGTTTATGTCAATCATCAATGTAAAACAATATTTGATCAACTGTAGGCCTACTTACTGATATCATCCCTTATAGGGAAGGTAGGCCTATTGTCTTCATATCCATCCTCCTCTTCTGATACTTCAAACAGAGGACTATTTCTTTTTGGTGTTACCTCTGAGCCACAGTGGGAAGCCGTTTCAGTGTGTTGGTAGGACAGGGTGTGGGTGTAATAAGGGATCTGTGTGGGAAGAATTAGAGAATAGCATGCCCTGTTTGTTTAAGTCTTCACAAAGACAGTTATCTGTTGGTTAGCTTATAGGGACATTTTCTTTGTTCAAATAGAGGAAGTATACCAAAAAAGTTAAATGGCTCGCCGTGTGAGCAAGTTCTGTGTCTCCAATCATGTGTCATCGCTGAGACTCACAAATATGAGTAAACAAATAAGAGTCATTGGGGAGAATTTGATGTATCAACTGTCATAGCTGTTGTTAATAATAATGTACTGTAATAACATAATTCCTTTTAACTGTTATATACAGGAACTAGTCTCATAGTGCAAATATCCTTGGATAAATTCCTGACATGCCTAAGCAGCCCTGTATAACATGTAGACCTAACTCCTCCCTGCTCATTGCAATTTATCGTGGTGATTAAGTAAATTAAATTGTGAATCCATTAGGGTTGCTTACAACTTCTTATTATTTATAACATTGCAAAATATACATGCATTTAATTTTAAATGGCATCTTTTTTGCTAAATGATATCTTGTTTTATGAATCTGTAGGACACCTGAATCTAACAACTTACTTGGTGTGACAATGAAAGAATGCCGAGTGATGGGTCCAAGGGCAGAGGTAAAGTCTCATCTGTGTAGAAATATGGCTGTAAGACTTGCTGTGAGGACACACACTGAAGCTCTGTGAAATGATTTCCTGGAGAATTCCTGAAGGTGATTGTTTGAACGCGGTCATGATGGTAGTTCCACCTATGGTCTGAACATACGAAAGGGATCACACTTTGCCTTGTTTAGTGCTTGTCACGCTTTTATCTATAGTTTACTGACCTTCATGGTTCTCTCCTGTGAAGTAGGAGTACATCTCCGTATGGGGCTGATAAGTCTCTGTTCCATCTGATATAATGTTGTCTGAAGCCTTCAAGCCATCAAGACATAATAAGGTTTTGTTGAGAATGAACATGGATTATTTCTTTGTCACACCGACAAAGCCCTATTTGTTACCGTAACAGTAATTTCAACATGAAACATGAATAATAATGTAATAAATAATTAACTTACAGATGATGTGACAAAGCTGTCCATTATGTGTTAATCCTTGTAAAAGAAAGGGATCTGATCAAAATTATATTTTGTCCTGCTGCCCTATTGAGAAACATCCAACATTGCAGAACACTAACTGACCAAATTAGGAACTGAAAGTGTCAGAATGTGAAAAATGCTGCATCTTCTATATTCGTGTCATATATTTGTTGAGTTCCAGATGACATACTACTAGGGCATGAGCCAATGACGTGGATTATATTTTAAATAATGATATATCCTATTGGCAAAAGTGTATACATTTTTGCCATAATGTAAGAAATATAGCAGATGTAGAACAATATATCAGAGGAACAATTACAATTGGAAAAAGCCTGGCATAAGTGTATGCAATTAGCCTATCCTTCTTATGAATAACATAATCGTTAACATATAATGCATGTCACAAATTAATTTCAAACACTTTAGGGCTTCCTTTTTAACTGTTGTTGAATATTACGCTATACCAACCCATACCATTTTATAGTAGCTATAAAGTTGAAACTAAATGTGGTTGTTCCATTATGACTTGTTCCCCTTCAAACACAAGTTATGTGTCTTATTTTAAGGAAGTAGCCTATATACGATTAGCATACAAAACAAAACCTTATATAGGTCGATCAACCATATTTTGAGATGGCGAGATTATGACTAAGGTGAAAATCTATCGATGTTAATATGATTTCATATTTGAGAATAAATGTGTGCATGCGTTGTCATTTGTTCCAAATATTTGACCTGTCGCCATCTACTGGAAAGATAAAACAATAACCTAGCTATGCGATGCTTAACCAGAGGAGCAACCAAAATACGGAATCCAGGCCCATATGAATTTAACCTACGTCGAAATTTTAGGATTTTCTGTTTGGCTATGGAGGAAATTAAGGTTTTAATTGTTTAGATTTGAAGGCTATGTGTCCATTGATGAAATTGTATCGCCACCAATAGGCTAGATTGATAAAAACCAAGGAGCAAGAGTGAGGAATCATTCGCTGGACTGTCTGTTGTCCTGTGGAAATAAGGCTTTGTTTGGGGCGAGATACGAATGGATTATGGCTGTTATGAGGACTTTAACCGTGGCGGGTCTTTTTTTGTCGTTTTGTGCTTTAGGATTTATAGCAATAGCAATCAGTACTGACAACTGGTATGAAACTGATGCAAGGAGACACCGGGAGCGCTGCAAGAATTATTCAAACAAAAGAAACGACCCTGGATACATTTATATTTCCAACAACAACCTCCCACTTCGTATGCTACCAAAGGGGAGTAATGTTGAGAGAAAAGGCTCTAGCGGAGCAACACTACTGCGGGCTAAACGGCACAGTTTGCCTCCTGCCCCGGCCATGGAATCTCTCTGCAGTCGGCACTTTAACTCAACCATCACCGGACTGTGGAGAAAGTGTCATCGAGAGGGATTCGATTTGGAGACAGAGGATCTTATCTTTAAAGGTCGATGTCGTCAACGTCACCTTAAATATGTTTTTTAATGCAAATACACGTCTGTTTACAATGCCGTTTGCCGATGGTTGTGTGCGTGGGTGGGGTGTGGGTATTCCTATGCCTGGATATTCAAGTGGTTTGTGCACTAATGCGCTATCCAAGGTGCTGATGACAAGCGCGTTCCCCCATATACGCAGTAGGCCAATAAAATCGTCATACGACGCCGTGTTCCTTGATTTTTTCAGCTCATACTATAGAAAGTGAATAGACTCCACGTGTAGGCTATTTTACAATGATATGTGAGCTGGGAGGGAGGGCAGATATCTTCAATATCTCAGCCTGATGTGGCCTCTTTGTGCTGTTTACATCCACAGGATTGGTTCTGCGCTGCACCCCAATAAAATACTACTACTCATCTTCAGCGTTGCCTAGGAATCTGCCAATCAACCTGACCAAGACAATAAGGCAGGATGAATGGCATGCTCTCCGTAAGTTCCGCGCAACGTCTTCCATATTAATTATTTAAAGTGTGTTATTATAATATTATTTTTTTTCTTCTCTTTTTCCTAACAGACCTACAGAGGATGACAGCTAGCTTTATAGGCATGGCCATATCCATTATCCTGTTTGGCTGGGTCATAGGCGTGCTAGGCTGCTGTAAGGAGCACGATTTGATGCAGTATGTTGCTGGACTTCTGTTCCTCATGGGAGGTGAGACCTGCTTTGCATGGTGTTACTGTAAACTACCACTGGGTGTCAGCAGAGCCCTTGTTATCAATAGTGGGATTTAACCAGACGCATTCAAGGAATGTTGCGTTTGAGAAAAGTGTTATACTTTTTACATCCTTTCTAACAGGAACCTGCTGCATTATCTCCTTGTGCACGTGCGTAGCTGGGATCAACTTTGAGCTATCCCGCTATCCTCGCTACATGTATGGAATACCAGAGGACATCAGTCACGGTTATGGTTGGTCCATGTTTTGTGCCTGGGGCGGTCTGGGTCTCACACTGTTGGCTGGGTTTCTGTGCACCCTGGCTCCATCCTTGTACCCTCCACACACGCCAATGCCACACAAGCCCAGACAGGAGAACTGCTGTGTGTGACGGGCTGCCAAACATCCAACAGACCCTTGTCGCCTGTGAAGCAGCCCTGTTCTAAGGACATCACCCAGCGATGGTATAGTGAGAGCCTTCACACTGCATTGCACAATGAGCTCCATTTGACACTGGCTCTCACACACAGAACTGTAATGAACTGACATTTTAACTGAATGACTTCAGTTATTTTGGTGCTTTTTCTGTTCTTTATGAATGAACTGTCCAGTGTATTTTGCTTGCTCTTCGAGAAGAGGATATTACATTGTTTCCTTCTGTAAATCGACTGGTTTGAAACAAAGGAAACAGATTTATGATCAAATGGTGGCTGTGCATTTTCAAATTTCAAAGGGCAATTGTGTATTATTATGTATCCACTCTAAACAACATATTGTAAATGTTTGAACTGTATATGCAGATGCAATTGTGTTAATTCAAGGAAAACATAATTAAGATCAAACTGTATTTGAGCAAGCTGTTTTGATGTACTTGAGGTCATACTCAATCAAAATATTTTTGAAAAATAAAATGGTCTGTAGAATTCAGTGTCATGTATACATCTTTATGTGTTTATGGGCATCTATGAAAAGTAGACAGTGACACATAATGTAGTCAATAAAAGTCTAGTGCATTACATAAGTATTACACAATGAGGAAACTCACTGATTTTATAACTCTGCTGTTGACTTTAAGTTAGTGTTAAGGGCTTTGTTGAATGCGTTCCTTTTTATTGAACCACTTCTGAGTATTTTAACCCAGTAACCAAATCTTAAAAAAAGTTTGAAAAAAACTCAAATGAATAGCATAAAATGTAAGTAATCCTTGTAAAACGTTAAATACAAACAAGACTAAAATAAATAATTAAATCACAATGTTGTATACAATTATAATTTCAATTATGATATATCTCAATTAGTATACATGCATAACAACTTTGCATTTAAACATGTAAACAAATTCTATTTTGTAGAGAGATAGTCATGAATACAAATACAATTCTGTAAAAACCTTGTAAAAAAATCTGGAAGAACAATCGGTTATTTAGCACATGTACAATTAAACATACAGTATTTAAATAGTCCATCTAATAAATAATGCCATTCCAACACACCATGGTTTTTCTAACATCTTGGTCAAGTTTGAAATATGCTGAAAATTCAGTGGGAGAGAAATTGTTTGATAGCTCTCATATTCCATTGCAACATATTTAAACAGTTAGGAAAAGGGGGGGGGGGGGGTCAATTATTTTGATATGCTGGTTTATAGGCACAGTTTACAGTATGTTTTACATTTATAAATAGTATTTAGTAACATCTTTAATTAGAACAATGATCTTTTCACCAAAATACCCTCCCACACACACAAAATGAAGACCGTGGTTTATGTTTATTTAAGAGGTCTGCACTAGCAGATTTGGTTACTTTGGTTGGGTCAGCCAGCTCTGTGCTACGGAGAGCTGTGTTTGAACAAGGGTCCCTCGGGGGAAGCAGGACTGTGAGGCAAACCAGACATAGGAAATCACACCCAGTCTCGCCCATGCCAGCATCTGGCTGCCTCACATCTACAGGAACGACATCTCTGTAAAAAACAGAGGTCACGTTTAGCAGTTACTTCTTTATGGTTGTTACAGTGGTTGGAAGAAATGAGAGCAGCTTCACACTTTAACAGTGACAGAATTTGATATACAGCTTAGTGAAGACCATTGAAGCATCAAGCTCCATGAACTACGGCCTAAGAGAAGTTCCTCTATGGGAAAGGTATGCCTTGGCTCAATGACCCTTTAGGGAGAACTAAATCATTTGAGGGATAGCCGACTAAACGTTCAAAACATTTAGTGTCACAACAAAGGACCAACTCTGACATAAACTCAGATTTGCAAATAGTTTTTAAATTGTATTTCCATATCCATCAACAGGAACATCCAGACACATTCATACCACAAAACACTCAATATAACAGCTTTATGTGAGAATTGTTGCTTTGAAATAAAAATACTCTGTTCTCCTTTTGATTACTACCAGATGGAAAGTTCAAGAAAATGACAGACCCCAGAAGAGAAGCTATAAGTTAGTAGGGGGTGTTATTTGTGATAAAAATTATGGGGGTGGGGATGAATAAAGGGCATAAACCTAAAAAGTTTACATTTGAAAGGTTTCTTTCTCTTTGTAAAGCTCAAGGTTTAAAAGATATGGAAAGTATTGTTTACCTTCCGTTGTGAACTATACTTAAACAGTATCATTTCCATATGTCCAAGAGATCTATGGTATAGGCTATGCCTAAGATTTGGTGCTATGTTATCTATTAGTGCACGATAATATATGCCTAATTACATAAGTATATATATACTTTTAGAACATATCATAGAGTATGTGTTATGTTCAAATATAACATATTTAAAATATGTTGGCAGATGCCTGGTTAACATAATTGGTAGCTTGATGAATAAACATTTATTTGTTCAGTAATAAAACATTATTTATCAAGAACCTCTAACCCATTTTAAACAAAACAACATGCTGTAAGGAGTGAGTTTAGTGAGTCAACATAACTGAATGTTTTGCATTATGATTCTCTTATTTCAGTCCTTCCTTTGCATTTGTTCTTAAAAGGGCTCCTTACAAATTTAGGGATAATGGGGCAAGATATTCAATAATATTAAAATTACTGTAGCCTATATACCACAAAGGAGTACGTATATTTGCCTGGAGGGTCTTGCCCCCTCTCTCTCTCTCTCTCTCGTTCACACACGCGCACGCACGCACGCACGCACGCACGCGCACACGCACACACACACACACACACACACACACACACACACGACTTGAACTATACTCTGATATACTCTGTTTTCAGGCGGCTCAGTCTTGTTCCATGGCTTCGAACGACAAGAGAAAGCAATTCGTTCTTATATTTAAGTCCCAGAGAGATGTCTGTAATTTCCCTCACTGCGTGTCTAATATCATTGATGGGTTTGACCACGATTCCATTCAGCTGGTGCTCCTCTCTGAGGTCAGTTTCTTGGCTTTGTTTGAACTTCACCTCTAGTTCCAACAGAGACGTGTCGACATTTGTATAAACTTCGCTAATCTGTGAGATCTCTCTGCGAAGAAATTTCCCATAGCTGTCTTCTCCGTCCAAGTCATATTCTATAGTTCTGCCGATGCTCTCAAGCAGTCTCGCCGTATCCTCAATCTGATGCTTGGTGATGATAAAATCATCCCGCACCACGGCGGCAGAATCCTCGTACGCGCTCCCACACGCGGATACGTCTAAGAATTTAAAAAGCATCTGACAATTCTCAGGATCTTCAGTGTCCTCGTAATCGCCGTCCGGTACAAAAAAATGATGGAAAGTCCCATTGGAAATTTCCGGCAGCAAGGGACCCGTGTAGATTGCCGAGGAAAGTGATAGCGCTATTTGAATAAGCAGCAGTGGTGCAGAATCCATTATTCTTTTTAGGACTTTTGTGCGCTGTATTATCACGTCCTCTCTTTGGCAAGAAACATCTGCACTTGCACTAATCAATGTCAGTTTACATACCGACTCGAGTTACACAGTCCCCCGTCACTAAAAGGCACAGCCTACCGTGTTTATAAAATGTAAACCATGTGTAGGCCTATTACTTTATACTCATTACTAACTATATTAAGTTATTTATTACTATATGTATTACTTTAAATTAAAAATTAAACCATAGACTTTACTTTTAGAATATTACTTTAGAATCCAATCTTCTTTGTCCTATGGTAATGTTGTTTTATAGCTTTTTTTAGAACAGGAATATATAGAACATAACATTGCTCATGCAATAGTTAATACTAAACATATTCAAAGCATTTAACTGTTAATATTTAACATAAATTATCTCTTAACTGTGAAAATCAAGTCTAATCAGCAATTCCATGTCTGTCAATTTCATCTCCTTAAATCATCAACCCGAGGAAACGTTAACTGTTTGCTCTGTAGACGCACTAGATTAAAGCAACAGGACCTTGGTGTTGTGTGGACCATCAATCAGCTTAACCATGATGGCTGCAGGTCATATAGTGAGGACTTTTAATACATGGGACTATGTTGTGTTCGCCTGTCTTTTTGTGGTCTCTGCAGGAATAGGGGTCTTTTTTGCCGTGAAAGAGAAGAAGAATGTTTCGTCCAATGACTTCTTGGTGGGGGGCAGACAGTTTTCGGCGGGTCCTGTGGCCTTGTCTCTAACCGCCAGTTTCATGTCTGCCGTCACGGTGCTCGGGGCCCCATCTGATGTCTACCGCTTTGGGGCCTCGTACATCATATTTGGAATAGCCTACACAGCTGTGATTATAGTCACAGCCGAACTCTTCCTCCCTGTGTTTTACAGATCAGGGATCACTAGCACATATGAGGTAATGTAATGCACCTGCTCAAGGTCATAATCCATTTCACCCACGTTTTGCCTGAAATGGCAGCATTGATGCTTCCCTGATGCTGAAATGACTTGTCTTTATAACACACCTGTGATTTGAGGAGCGGAACCGCTCAGCTATGGTCTCTGTGGGTCTTATTCAAGCTAACACTGATGACCTAAGGCAGGTGAATACATTACAGCGCCACGGGAGCGAAGGGATTAGTTAATTACACGAGCGCAAGGTGGTATCTGATGTGATTTCCCTATATGCTGCTAATGCCTTCTCAAGGCCTGCTAATACAGACACACAGTGTGAGAACTGAATGCCTGGTAATTGCATCTGTCCTAATGCAAATATGGTTGTTCCATTGTATAGTATTTGGAGCTGCGATTCTGCCGGAGTGTTCGCATTGTAGCAACAGCGATTTATATTGTGCAGACGGTAAGTTTGCAAAGACAGTAGCACGTCGTGGTAAAACAACTTAGAATGAATATATACTAAATATCAACGTTTTGATGAATATATTTCAGATTCTGTACACAGGCGTTGTGGTTTATGCTCCGGCCCTTGCCCTCAACCAAGGTATGTCCTTCCTGAATGACAGTCTTCTTTGAGTGTCTTCTTTGGCTGTGGCACAGATCACATGTTAAATTGTATTACGTGTTTTAGATATCAGCACCGTTTCCGTTGGCTACCGGCTGATCTTTGCCCTAATGCTGATTCTTTTTTTGTTTGCAGTGACTGGCTTCAACCTCTGGGGCTCCATATTTGCCACCGGCATAGTGTGCACGTTTTACTGCACCCTGGTAGAGTAGAACGTTTAAAAATACTAACAGTGTCTTTTTAACTACTTTCTAAATTCACAACCTTGGTGTCCTTTTTCACAACTCTAGCTACAAAAACCACAACTGATGCAACAAAATGCAAATGTTTCACAACTCATTCTCAACACATTTTCCAATTGCTTGGATACAATACACAAACTCCCTTTCTTTTCAAGTGATGCATTTGATTACTCTACTAGCATATACTGTACATTAATTGGATAAACTGCCAAAAATGCCAAAAAGTAAAAAAAGATTAAACAGTTGTTGGATGGCTCGTTTATCATTGCTTATGATGATGGTGTGTGCGCGTGCGTGCGCGTTTGTGCGCGTGTGTGCGCGTGTGTGCAGGGAGGCCTGAAGGCAGTAGTTTGGACAGATGCCTTTCAGATGGTTGTGATGGTGGCAGGTTTCCTTGTAGTTCTTATCCAGGGGGGCATAAAGGTCGGAGGGCTGGAAGCCATGTGGAACACATCCCAGGCAGGTGGCAGGCTGACAGTCTTTGAGTAAGTGCACGTTTAAATGGCCTTGCATGTACATGAGATGAACACTCACAGCAACAGTTCTCCCACCGTTTGCCATATTGTAGCACCCAAAAAGAAGTGCAGGATTGCAAGTATAATAATCTTGTGAAAACACTAAAAGCATGTTTGGTCATTACTATTACACATATAGCTTTTATTGGCATGTAATCATGTTAACTTTTGCCCCCAGCTTTGACCCCAACCCTCTGAGACGGCACACTTTCTGGACCCTTTCCATTGGAGGAGCATTTACGTGGCTTGGGATCTATGCAGTCAACCAGTCTGTAGTGCAAAGATGCATATCCTGCAAGACTGAGGCCCACAGCAGAATGTAAGCAGCGGATGGTTTACCGGCATCGTTTAAGGTGTATTGTAATAGAATATCTGCTTTTCATCTCCCTGCGCTTCAAGACCTGGTGTGTAATTGTTTGTCATGCTGACCACGATGGGAAACAGAGAGTGAAAGTGGCGTCTTCCGATGAAAGTACTACAGTTCCTCTCAGCAAAAGATTTAATTTGTTATTGGGAGCAAACTCCAAATGGTTATTAATCATGTATTAATCATGTATTAATCATGTATTACCATGTATACACTACATGGCAATACTCTGCCTAAAACAGGATGCTAATTATGTAATCCTAATAGTACAAAAGAATTAGCACCCTTGGCCAAAGTGAAAATTTGAGCAAAGTAATATTTGTTACATTAGAAATGAATAGCGTTGCTCAATGTTGTAATAAGTCCTCATAATTCAGGGTCTGTTCATCTCCTCAGAGCTCTGTACCTCAACCTGCTGGGTCTACTGATCATTTTAGTCTGCGCTGTGTTGTCTGGCCTCATGTTGTATTCTTTCTATGCCAACTGCGATCCCTGGACCGCTGAGCTGATTTCTGCACCTGACCAGGTTTGTTGCTGTTTTCCACACATATTTCCTGCCATGTTGTTGAGGCCTTCCTGACATGCCTTTGTCCAACAGCTCATGCCCTTCTTTGTGATGGAAATACTAGGCGATCTTCCGGGTCTTCCGGGACTGTTTGTGGCATGTGCATTCAGTGGAACACTAAGGTTGTAGACGGCTACATTGTCTTTAGCCATAGAGGAAATGTCTCCTTTATACACAGCAGGATTTGATGTCTGTGCAAAAGGTATTATTTGTTTATTATTGCCTTCAGCACCGTTGCTGCCAGTATCAACGCCTTAGCAACAGTGACTTATGAGGATTTTGTCAAGCAGAGCTGCGTGAACCTTTCCAGCAGAGCTAGCACCTGGACCATCAAAGGACTATGTATAAACGCACATTTTCTTTGTTATTCAAAAACTGATCTGTCACAATGAAGCACAACTTGTATCTCAATATTGAAACAATGAAACATACAATAGATACGCATCATTGCAGGTGTTTTGTTTGGAGTAGCCTGTACAACAATGGCGGTGGCAGCGTCCTACATGGGAGGAATCGTACAGGTAAGCGATGATTATTACGATATACATAAATATATTGAATTTGTCTTACAGTACACAATGCATCAACTGTTCAGACCAGCACGGCAGTTACAGTAACAGACTGATAACAATGAGTGTGATGTGTATAAGATAGTATACATCCCACTCAGTATATGGCTAAATCTGTTACATTTTTCATCCAATGAAAAGGCTGCTTTGAGTATCCATGGAATGTGTGGTGGGCCAATGCTGGGCCTTTTCACACTGGGTATTGTCTTTCCTTGGAGCAACTATAAGGTACATTATGTTCTGCATTCCTGCTTGTTGTTACTTACACATTTAAGGCCACATAACAAATATTCTACTTACACTACTACAACAATTACTACAGCAATAATGACCACTATAATAACTCACTACTACTACCACTACATTATACTGTATGCTGTTAGTAACAGTACTATGCTAACATTCATATTTGTCTATAGGGTGCTGTGGGAGGTCTGCTAGTTGGCATTGCCTTGGCATTTTGGGCTGGTATTGGGTCTTTTATCTACCCTGCCCTGCCAATCAACTCCAGACCACTTCCTCTGATCACAGAGGGGTGTACTTGGGTCAACTCGACGGTCAGTCCTGCCACAGTCAGTCCATATTTGCAGCAGACCTTTCCTTCACTAACCACTGCTTCACCCAGGTAGACACCGTGAATCAACATTGCCCCCATAATAAACACGCAGCATGTCATGACATTTTTTACTCCATCAATCTTATTCAATGTTTTATTCATTTTGTCTGTTTAGAATGTCTGTTGACAATATGTGTATTATACACTGCTAGTCTCAGCCTCTCCCGTCCATTAGAACTATGTCACATAAGCAACTCTGTGCTGAACGCCTGATGCATATACTGTAAGATGCATATACTGTAAGCTCGACAGCACTTTCAGAAAGTGAGGACATAGATTCCCTGTGGCTGTTAGCATTGTCAATGTCAATGTGATGCTAGTGCAGTGCATTAGTTCCTCATTTAACATGTTACATTTATTTTATGCAATAACCGTATAGCCTACTTATTTAACCCATTTACAAGACCTGTAAAGGGTGTGAAGTTACGTTTCCCAAATAATTCCTCAGTAGTAATTGTTTTATAAGTTTACTGTCCATCTTGGTAATTGAGTTACGTAGTTGCTCGTCGTATATGTCAATCAAAATACCTCTCCTGTCAAGTAGGCGGATCTTGACACAGTTAGCCAGCACTGTATCCCAGACTTTACGCAAGTAAAGGTTGGCTCTGCCAGACGATACAGTGCATACTATACCTATTGGATATATTCTGTATTGTGCCTTGTAATTCTATAACTGTAAGATAAGTTAATACCAACATCAATAATAATATTAATAATAATAACAACATTTGTTCCTTTCAGACCACCTTTGGCTGATTCCTGGTACTCACTGTCCTACTTGTACATCAGTACCGTTGGATTTATGGCCACAGTAATCACAGGCCTATTGATTACCTTCATAACAGGTAGTCTATTGTATATTTACAATGCTTATCTCTGCTCTGTGAATAACATCAATCACATGGGACATGTTCTAAGGTACGAAAGTCTGTATCTGCTGCCTGAATGGAAGGGAATGTGGCTTGAAAAGCTTTATGTATGCCGCTGTGGAAGAATGTGGTCTGTGGACTGTTACAATACATGGAAGGGAGTATCACTGCTGCTTTTTCAACACTAGCCAGACCACAGCTACATTAAAGCCAAAACGTGCCATACTACTATGTGGGGTTGAGTTTAAATAATTGATCTATGTTTAACATGACATAGTTACTAACATAAACGGAACTAGTTAATTTAGTAAAGATCAATGTTATAGTGCATGATTGAGCCTGTCCAAGCCATAAAGTGCAACTTCTTTTCTCTAGGACCAAATAAGGGTAAACATATGAGGCCATTGCTTCTGCGACCAGTGTGTAACATATGTTGCTTCTGGTCAAAGAAGTACAAGAAAATGTGTTGGTGTGGCGTCCGCCATGATGAAGAAATGGAGGTAAGACATTGATTAATACATGAAGGAAACTGCTATTTGTTATTAAGACATACAACTACAATGGATGTTCATGTTTTTCCCCAGGAGAGTTCAGACTTAGAAGTAAAAGATGCAGTCTACAGTTATCAAGATGGCACTAAGATACAAACAAGTGAAGAGCAAGGACCATCAAAAGAAAGTTACAATTTACAGGAAAGGTCCTACACAAACACAGGGTTTGTGTTAGAAACACAACGTTTTTGACCTTCAGAAATGGCCAAATAGAAGATTTGTACTGCATATTTGTTGATGTAGCGTATTGCTAAGCATTTGTTGATAAAAGGCATCCATTTTAAAATAGGCTGTGATTATCCATGTCTGTTGTTTTGTATTTCACTAAAGAAACAAATATTCACATATAGTTGAAAAGATATGATCCATGATTTATTACAGGAAAAAGTGATATCCAAATGATTATACTGTATGTTACATAGTTTTTATACATCTCAGTAAGTTTTACATGTAAACAGGAACAAAGTAAACAATGTTGATAGACTTCACGGCATGTTAACTTCCTATTGTACAGTAAAAATGGTCAACTATTACTCTGCTTATTTGTAGCAAACTTCAATTGCTCAAGCACAAGCTAGGATTCAAAAGTACAGGAATAGAATAGAAAAGTAAAATGAATGCAAGGTCGCATCATTATTACTTTATATTTATTACCTATGCCATGCTTCTTGTACTATTGCATCACTGTGAAGCACATTTGGGAAAAGCTGTAAATGGATCCTGACTAGCCATAGAAGATAATATAAGAGTACAATACGTCTATTGTACTCGTAGTGATCAAGTGTGACTGGTGTAACAGGTCAAATAATCTTGTATCTAGTCAATCGTCCATAGTCATATTTTCACAAATTTCTATTTAAAAAAATGTATGTTATTATGTCAAATTAGCTAATATATTATACATTGTGGCCTACCATATCTCTTACATTTTTGTGTATGTTTCACATTAACATTTAGACTAGATTCTGATATTACAAGCCTATACAATAGATGAAGGTGATATTTGCCATGCCAACTAATATCTGAAATATGAAGAACCTTAAATGTAGCAGCTTCCATGAAAAACAATTATGAAGACTGCTGGCTGGATACTCAACGGGTGAGATCTGTTCATGCATACTTTACCAGTTCATTTAAACTTGTATTTAAAACAAGATGAATGCATCACAAATAACAACATGCATAGTTTTAGATTTTCAATGTACAATGGAAGATTTAGTTTTAACCTGGACTCGATTCCATGAAACAGTGGAATAAAGAAACAACAACAGAGAACTCTTGGAAATGAAATGCTGTAAGTTGCAAATCATTAAAATAGTGGTATAATTTGAATGGCAGCATCATTGTCAGTAAACAATCTATATTATGTCTTCATACTTTACCGTATATGCTAAACTTATTGTACAGATTTCTGATATGCCATTTTGCATGTAGTGTTGTGCATTTAATGCAATAAATCCATGCTTTTAGTGTATCCTTAAACTTGCATGTGTGTACATTACAGTCATGCAAATACACCACATTGCAAAAATATATATGTAAAAAAGCAGGAAATCATTCATTGCTTTTTAGAAAATGTGATAAGTTGATAATTTGCAAACATTCGAACACCTGAGGAATGCAGAGGTTATGTCGCCATATTTAAGGGTGGGGAAAAGTGAACGCATGCCAACGCAGAACATTATTAAAAGAGCACACACATTATGACACCTTTGAACAGCATTACGCATTGACAGGTCTAATGTGAGAGATGAACAAAGTCGAAAAAAAACCCGGTACAATGTGCAAATATGATGAAATAATAAAATGTTCATATTTGTGAATTCTAGCTGACTATACAATTTATCTGCAATTCTTACATCTGCGTAACCTCCACTCACCACACTAATCATAGTACGGTATTAAGATACACTTACTTGTATTTGTGTTATTGTAAGTAAACAACATACACAGTCTAACAATAATGCTATAAGGCTAAATTTAAACACTAACACCTGTAAATAACAACCCCTCTCTAATCTCAAATTATGCACGTTCACTAACTAAGTACATCAGAATAGGTAACATACAGAAAATAAGAGTAAATTCATGAAACTTGCTGTGATCTCATTCTAAGGCTACCTCACAGCCATAAAGCATGCATCTCGGGTTTCTGTTTTGTGTTTCCTGAGTTTCCTTAGGCTTAACAAATTCAAATCTGCCACTTCAGAACAAACCGCAGCAAAAGGCAACGTCATGGTTATGAATTAAACTAAACCTTAAGCTTTTTTTTTCAACATATATGGGTTGGTAAAGAATGCAATTAAATTCACATCCTATTGTGCTAAATCAAAGGTTAGAATGACGGGCCACGAAATGCTAGTGTGCTTTGCAAATAGCATAGACAGAACAGTGTGTGAATCAATCTATACAGAAGGAAGATCCAAACCACACATGATATTTCTAAACATTCCGGTTATAACCACACATCTGAGCTCTCGGTAATAACAACTATGGACTGTAAACAAGCAAAACATCTGCCCCTGCATGTAAATGTACACATTGTTTGTAAATCATAATTAATACTGTCTAGTTATTGCAGAGCCAGTAGCTGATACTAGACTTTGTACTGCATACTATTCATAATTTAAACAAATGATTAGAATATTCCTTGCACTTGAAAAGCACAACAGGCACACACGATGTAGGTGTCACAATTGTGGAGTGCACAACTGCAGGCACATGAAATCACAACAGATTGACATTTCCTCAAGTCGATACACTCAATAACTAGTATAGACACGCAGCACACTGAACACAAAAGAAGAAACAAAATAACCATGCATTTTCCATGATTTCATAGAGAATCCTCCTACAGTAAGAACATTCACATCGTCCGCAATTGTTTTCTCCGATATTTATGAGTTGACCGATACAAATATCAATCTGCATGCTTCAAGGTCAATATACAGTCACTTTGCATAAACATTGTCCAATATATTTGGTAGCCACATCACCAGAATCACTGACAAAAGAAATCCACTAAGTGCCAGAGTTGCTCGGTCACATAACTGCTAGAGCAGTTATGCTGTGCAGAGGTCCATGAGAGACGAACACAGCCATGCTGAACTGCAGCTGCACTATACCGCACTGTCAAAGCAGGGCTAGCTGCCACACAGGGAGGGTGTACAGTGGTGATCTGCATAGTAAACATTACAATCACACAGGCTTCCCCAGTGAAGCCATGACAAAGTGCAGGCAACACGGACAATGAAGGTAGGTTGGAGCAGCTATGGGTGGGGTGTTGATGGAGTTTAGGGGCGTCAGGGTTGGAGCCAAATATCAAGAAAAAGGTGGGCGTCTTTGGTGTACAGTCGACCTAGCGTAGCCCGACTCTCAAAGCTAACGTGCATGTAGCTCCGCAGGTGCGCGTGTATGTGTGTGTGTGTGTGTGTGTGTGTGTGTGTGTGTGAGTGAGGGCTGCGTGACGTGTGTGGGGAGCGTGAGGGGTCCAACACTAAGGCCACTCGTGGTGGTAGCGCTTGCCATTGTTCTTCTTCTCCTTCTGCAGGTGCTCCAGCTCCGCCTCATACATCATCTCCTGCATCAGGTACTTCTCCCGCCGCATGCGGTCACACAGGTCCTTGGGCATGTCTGGGATCAGGTACGCAATGAAGGACTTGATCCCAAACACCAGGTGCTGGGGAAAGGACAAGGTATTTAATAGATATGTAGATATGGAGGTGTACTTTTAACATGGCAAGAGGCTGCCGTTTTGGCCACAAAGCGATTTACATGTACTGTATATACATAGTTTCTATTCATAACAACAAATATCCTGCAAAACATACGCTTTAATACTTATGGAATGCATTATGATACTAGATATTACCCTTTTCATCTTGATGTACTGTCGAATGTGTACAGTACAGTATTTATACAGTATACTATACTTTATAAAGTACACTATACTGTACTTGAACATGAGTTCAAGATCGTATTGAAGGAGGTTTGCATTATACAATACTGTATGTCCATCCAAATACAAATAAGCGTGCTTCAGAACTAGATCCTAGAGAGAGAGAGAGAGAGAGAGAGAGACAGAGAGAGAGCGTGCGCTAACTGCCAGACCTCGAACACGATGATGAAGGCCAGCCGTGCGGCCAGAACGTGCCAGAACTGCAGGGTGAAGTCGTAGGGCACGGGGCTCCAGGGCGGCGCTCTGTAGTCCCGGTAGCGGCAGAACCTGGACTGCAGGTGGCTGCTGTTCCTGCTTGCCTCCCCCATGTCGAACACAGACAGGCTGCTGTTCATGTAGCCTCGCAAACACCTGAGCAAGCAGGGGGAGAGCACAGGCTATAGCAGGCACATGTGGTACGGCTAGCCCTGACTAGCTGCTGCTGCTGCTTACACATTGCTAGCATACTTCTCGTGGCGGTAGCCTTTGTCCACACAGGGGCCGTATTTGAACGCGTAGACGAACCGGGGGATGTAGTCGGAGGTGATGGCGATTACGAAGGCATTGGTGATGACTGCCAGTACACCGATGCCTTCCAGAATGCCATGCCAGATACCTGGTGGTGAAAACAGAGGATGGTCAGACACTCAACATGGTCTTTAAGTCAGAAGTATTCATATATGTATTAAGCGTGAATCCTAAGACTGATGTTTGCCTTGAGAGCCTTGGGCCTTGGGAGCACACTCCAGATGTGACTTTGTGGTTTGACCTTCATTTCACTAGTTAGTATTCAGTTAAGAGCACACTTTTATTTACATCAAGTTAATGTTAAGTGTTATCATGAGATAGACACATCAAGGTGTCTCATACACATGGTAATGTGTGAGAGAGATGATTTGGTCAGGGATGAATAATGAATTAAATACAGTATAACAATATAAAATACAATATCCCTTGTATTTCATTGCATTTATTGGTTCAATAAGGAACCACGGTAACAGTGCGTTAATACCAGCGATGTCATGGGCTGACCTATATCTGTGGCTCGTGCCGGCATGGGCCTTCTCCACTGGGTGACGAACTTGTATGCGTCAAGGCGGATCTCGATGATGTTATTGAGCAGTGCCAGGAGCGGTGCCAGTGGGAAGGCTGCAACAAAGATGGTGGTGAAACCAAACTGGAGAACTGGGAGAGGGAGAGTATTAAAAGAAGGCACACTGGTGTAAACAAAGTTAATGAGCCAGGTAGGAGCGAAGGTTAACTGTAGTAAGAGGCACAATGTTTCACCCATTTCAAGGTACTCGTCCACCAGTCCATGGGCATTCATAGGTTGCAAATTCCAGTCTTTGTCCCACTGTGGCAGCTGGGCTTTATTCTCAACGTTTTGCCCTCCATTCCCAACTTTTTTCAATTTCCTGCGAGACCACCAGTTCTGCAGCAAACTGTAAAGGCGGCAAACAGCTTACTGGGAAATCAAGGCAACCATTTTTAGGGATGGCACTGATACGATACTGATATTGGAAATTGGTCCGATACTGACTTAAATAGCTGGATCGGTATCGGTGACCATTGGACAGTTGTAACCGATCCATGGGGCTAATCCAATGAAATTAATTTACACGCGTGCCATGTCTAACCTACCCAGGTCTCTAAAATTCATAAAAGTCCTAAAATAGAGATTGGCTGTTGTTTACTTTGCAACTTAACTCTGTATCGGCCTATACTCAAAGAGCTGGCATCTGTATCAGTATCAGGACTGAAAAAACTGTAACGTACCATCCCTAAATATTTTGGACAATGGACAATGGACTGAACACTACAGGAATGTAGCGATACTCGGCTACAGAGGACTTCCTGTATTCTACAACAGGCGTGTCATATTGTAATAAGCAAGAAAACATTGTGTGCAATACAACAGAACTATCAAGTAATTACAAACAGTTTGTAAAGACCATGTATAATCAAATGCATTAACTCACACTGTACAGTTGTTTGCAGGGAAAATGAAGTGCTAAAAACTTACGGATAACCCAGCTCCATAAAGTTGTTCCAAATCTGTTTGAAGAACATTATGACGCCCATTTGCAGACACAGGTCAATCAAACAGCCACTTGGGTGACACTGAGATGAAAAATATATATAAAAATGAAAACTGTAGCATCCATTTTTATTTATGCTCACTAAAACCATATGAGAGGCAACTGAGTGATATAAGCCAATGAGATTTTGTGATTCCTAATTTTCAAGAGATTCCGTGTTTTATTCTTGTTAATATAGGAGATATACTGTATGTTTAACATTCTGCAGTGATGTACAGTATATGATAATCATACAAATGTGGTTTGCTGATGAATTACTCCAATATTTGATTTTCACCTCCAAAACAGTATCAGTGTTGAAATATAATAATCATTCCATTTTCGTGATGGCTAACGGCACTCACCTCCTCTAGTCTCCATCTATTAAAGAGTTTATTATATTTTCCAGGCCTGCCAGCAAACCTGTGCATATTGATATTGTCAGAATTAGCTTTGGAAAAAGAAAACAATGAAGTGAAAAAGCAACCAACTCTGACATCAAGACAGAGGGGCATGTGAAATATGCTAATTATGTCAGATGGAAAGATCACAGCTTGACTATTTGCCATTGGCCAATAGGTTGTACCACTGTATAACTTGAAATGTGTAGTCCAAATATAACAGAGTGAGTCAGGACATGGCCTTGGGAGATGAGTGAATATGAACTAAAACTTCTGCACAAAACACTTTTATTACACACGCACTAAACTAAGACACTATGGTGTTACAGCAACCAACCTACCTCCCAAGGAAGAAGGCAATGTAAAACGTGGAGCTATTCAAATTCACAAACTGGAAAAGGAACATCTTCAGAGCAAAGCTGTTCTCCCATTCTGACTCTGTGCGAGGGTGCTCTGCGTGGCATGGGAAGAGAAAGCACTGTCAATGTTCGACACATATTTTTATAGCACGCGATTTTATAGCACACATAATACATGTGGACAACTCTTACCTAGATTAGTGAGCAGATAAGCCACCTTTTCATAGACCTAATAGAGATATACCATAGAAAATAGCATCAAGAGGAAACAGGATAGTGATAAGGCATAATATAATATATAATATATAGCTTGTTAAAAAGACACTCCTACATTTTTGTCTAGAATTACCCTTGCAGATGAAACTAGCATCATATAAACGTTGTTTGGGTTTTAACTTTGGTTAAAGGAGCGCATGCTTCTCTCACACCTGTGTTGGCTTTACTCCTCTCTAGTCCACCTACATAGGCTCCCACTCTTCTATACACCTCCCGCTATAATCATACAGTTGTGTGTTAAAGATTGTGTAAAGCAGACATACATTTGTGTTTTGAGTTTGTCACACCACAGAAAAAGGTCATATTAACCACCCAGCCAAATTTGAATGAATAAAAAAGGATATAAAATTCCATTTAAAAAATGGGAAAATATAACCATTATTATCTGTTCTCAAGCGCTGGGGGTGTGTCAACAGAAGGCGCTGTAACCACACCCATTGCATGTTCTACGTTAAACTCCATGCAGTGTTATGCCAAAAGATATCCTCAGCCGGACATTGATTGGAAAATGTAGATGTGCAATTTATGAGTTGTGTTTTCACTTTAAATAGATGTATACTGGTAAAAAGGATTAGATTGGTTATAATACAGGGCTATGTGTGCTCTCGTGGGCAGAAATCAGTTTTTAACAAATCACTTTTTAGCATGACACCTGCAGATTCCGTGATTTGCTGTTCTTGTCAAGTTAAACTAGCCTACAGCTTGTTGGATATGATTTTTTCATTTTAATATGTGGTTTATATTTTCTTTTGGAAAGAGGATTACTACATAATAACAGTTGGATTATTTGGATGCTGATTTGCACACGAGAATGCCGACTGGATTTGGCAGCTAGGTGTTAGCAGGTAGGCTAGGCTACTAAACCAGTAGCTTTCAAATAATGCACACGGGGAGGGTTAAGCAAATTGGCGAACCAGCTACGTATCTAGTCCCTCGTTTCTGGACCTCCCTTTCACATGTAAAGGAATTGGTTTCTAACATATTTAAAGTATTTCCAAGTAAATCTCTGTATTTACTCTACACAATATTTAAAGAAGATAAGGTGCTATTTCACAATTGAGTATTTGTGTATTGATATTTTAAAAGCTCATGCTTTGGACTAAATAATTTGTGTTTTACTGTCAGATGCCATTACACCCTAAGAGGCAATGGCATATTGTTTGCATACGCACACATGCACACATATTCTATTTGTTGTGTGTGGCAATGCAGTGCCCCTTTAAAGGCAGAGTCAGCTATTTTGGAGAACACTTGCTACCTTCAAGCTCACATCAAAATAATATCCCTCCGCAAATATGCAATATTTTCTGGAAAGACAATGTGTTTCTACCAGATGCTTCTTGTCCAGACACCCACCACATTGAGAGACATGATGATCATGAAGTTGATGCAGACACCAGTGCCAGAAGTGGCAAACTGCCAATTCTTCTTTACGAACTCCCAGTCAAACGAGGCAAACTTCTCCATTGCAATCAGACGGAAAACCACCACAGCAAACACTGCAGTCAAAACCAGGGAAATCTACACAAAGACACGGGAGATTAGACCAGCAAAAAACATATTTCTCTTTTCTTATTTTTACTTCCAAATGGCTGCACACATATTTGACTTCAGCCCATCATTTTGACAGTTGCTACTAAAATCCAAACTAAACTGAACAAGCTAGTGATCTGTGAACTATAGATAATGAAAAGAACAGGAATAAAAAATGATGGGCAACAAATAAAGATGATGTGTGGGGCCAATCCAGTACTTTTTCATAATAGTTTATTTCATTTAAAAACAATGACCAGCAGGGGGAGATGTTAATCCACAACTGCATGGTGTTTTTCAAAAGTGACAAACAGGGATTTACTGTAGAGTTCCCCCTCCCAGCACCTGACAGACAGATTATTCAAGGATGAAAGGGTTTACCATGAAGAAGATTCCAGACACGGACACCATGAGCCTGCTCAGCTTGTCCGTGAAGGGCTGGAAGGGCTCAGGTTTGCCAGAGATAGGGTTCACTCGCTCTACCCGGGAGTATTTGGCTTCGAACTGAGGCCTCAGTTCTTCCTGATGCACAGTACAAATGCCAGCATGAAATATAACCAAGTGTCTGTGTTTCAATTGATAATCAATAGCACCGCTCTTAATATAATATGAGCCGCATCAAATTATACTATATAAAGTATATGCTAACAATGTGTGATTTCAAACGATATCTAGTCCATTGTAATATATTGCTGGCCTACCTCTTCCTCTTCCCAATCAATGAGATCCCAGTCGTAAGTCAGTTCTGCTCTCCTCCGCTTCCAGAACTCCAGGAATACTGTGGCTGAAATCAATGAGGAATGGGGAGTAGAATCAGCCAAACTATTGATCAACTTTAGTGTTTAGGTTAACTCACCGTCATGTAATTACAAAAGGGTTAGGCAAAGCATTAAATGAAATGAACTGCATTTAGATATTGAGACCAACTTAATGCTGCTTACTTAGATCATAGACTACTTACTGTAGTACTAAAAGTGACACCTTGATTGTGCTAAGTGCCCTGCTTGTTAGAAAACACTGAGTGTGGGAGGGCCTCTACTTTTTGGTTCTATGCTCAAAACAACAATGCTGATTGGTTGAAATCAGCAGTGCTCAAGTCCCTTTAAGATGCGAAAATGAAAGAATTTGCTTGTTACTGTAACGGTCTGGGCCGCGCCGCCGATGGGCGGCACACCCCCTCCCACCGTTACCGGGGCATGCGTGCTCCCGCCCTCGGTTTCCAGACGTGCACTTCCCCAGCGCTCCTTG
>JAODUE010020350.1:0-24086 GCA_027564755.1 Amblyopsis hoosieri | reverse complement strand
GCCTTGGTCTTGGTCTTGACTCGGTCTCGACTCCTCAAAGTCTTGGTCTTGTCTCGGTCTCGGAACACTCTGGTTTCAGTGAAGACTTGGTCTCGGATTAGTCGGTCTCGACTACAACACTGATTACAAATGACAAAATAACAATAAGTCAATAACAATTCATGTCAAGCCATTCGTATTTTATAACAAGTGAATATTTTTCTAGTACAAGATTTTCTATTATAATAATTATAATTATGTACGGTATACTGTAAAATTTTTACTAAATTGTATCACTCACATTATCTGTCTGCGTGTGAGGTACAGTATGTACAGTATATTGCTATTATATTACATCACAGACGAGGTTGTTACGTCAATGTATAATGTTTATTTTATTTTAATTAATCCAGAAAGGAATCTTATCTATTCAAAATTACCACTGAAGGGTATGGGAAACAATATCGGTTGCTTGCTTTTGAATAGAACAACGGATTGAGACATAACATTTGACACGTAAGTGAAGTTACCTTAGGCTGCAACTTGCTACCTTATGCTGAACCACATGTTAGCTGGCTAGGCTATATGCTACAAGTATGCTTGCTATCTTGTAGCTTGTTATGATACTGGATTACAGTTGCGTTTCATTTCTACTGTCGCAAATTGGACAAAATCTACTTTGAGTATTGTTTTGGAAGCAATGAGGTCTCGTATTTGAGATACATTAGAAACAATGTACAGTATCATCACTAGGCATGGGACGATATAAAAAATGTATATCACGATTATCCTGGCCAAAATTATTGCGATAAACGATATTATCCCGATTATTTTAAAATGGCACTAAAACATACTGGAATCACTTTATCTTACATTTTCTTAAAAAAAAAATATATACAGTATATATACACAATAATATCGTATATCGTCCCATCCCTAATCATCACAGTGCTTCATTAAGCTTTACAGGCATTTTGTAATACATCTGTATCTGGTGGTGGGTCTGTCGTGCTTACTACAGCAGGGGTTCTCATACTTTTTTGGGCCGGAACCCCTTACAGGGGAGAACATTTTACAAGGACATAATCGTTTCACTTAAAGGCATGGTTCGTCATTCTTGTTAACTTCAAGCTAAAATCAAAACAGTATCGCTCTGCGGTCGTCCGCGGGCCGCATCACACTGCATTATGCATTGTGAAGCAAAGCGTAGTACTACGACTTTGTTGATACGAGTTGTTTTCACCACTTTGCTTATGTTAATATTTATGGGGGCAGGGCTGTGTAAGTATCGGATTATTATGAAAGACCGCTGAGCGTTATAACCTGATTAATAATTTATATTAATATATTGATAATAATAAACAAATGTATATAAAAAAAATTAATAAATTAATATATGTAATGGTGTTCTTAGTGGAGTGTGTGTGTTTCTATTTTCAGGGCTCATATCTGGAGATTAAAAAGCAGATGGACAAACTGGATCCACTGGCCCATCCTTTACTGCAGTGGTAAAAATAATACCCTATATTAATTTATTAATTATGTATTCAAGACTTCATATTGTCACTCTCTTTGATTGTTAGCTTGATTTATAGTATATTTAATATACTGTATATAATTTATATATAGTATATATATATTGGTTCACTTGAAAATTATGAATAAAACATTCTACAAAATACTATTATAATAACATATCTCTGTCCTCTTTGTGTGTGTTTGTGTGTCTGCAGGATAATATCTAGTAACAGGTCTCATATTGTCAAACTGCCTCTCAGCAGGGTAGGAAATGTGTCTATCTTTCTGTCTGTCTCTCTGTCTTTCTCGCCCACTCTCTAATTCATTCTGTCTTTGTTGAACAGAGGCAGAGTACTCTGTGTACTCTGCCTCTGTTGCTGACACAACCATGTACTGTGCTGTATTTCTAACAGCAGCTGAAGTTCATGCACACCTCTCACCAGTTCCTGTTGCTCAGCAGTCCACCTGCCAAAGAGGCTCGCTTCCGCACTGCCAAGAAGCTTTATGGCAGCACTTTCGCCTTCCAGTGAGTCTGTTCTTCCTAGTAGGGATGTCGCCATACCAGAAATGTATTAGTCGATTCCAATACCAGTGAAATTCCAAGATTTTTTCTATTTATTTCGATATAATGGTAAAAAAAAAAGATGCCCATTGTAGCCTTCAATACTGTATATGTAACTATAGGCTATAGGTCTATAGTAACATTTACAGTTCGCTATGTAGAATAGCAACTACATATACTATGTAGTACACATATGCTATGTGTAGTCTATAGCTACTACAATAATTTACCAGTTATGAAAGCTAGGTTATCTCAGTATCTCAAGATCATTTCTTGAGATATGGTTTATCTCTTATGGTGTATTGTGGATGTAGGCTACTGTAATGTTGTATGGACAATGCAGCATGATACAAGAGAGAAGCTTGCAAGCTCCATTCATGATCTAATGTATGGTGCTCATTGACATGAGCTGTGGATTTGTAGCGTTTGTGGCTCTGGAGGTACCAACCTCCGTGACTCATAGTGAGTGCTTATACTGTAGGTAGGATAAAGTTTCACCGAGATCCCGGTGGAGCTCCGGAGGTTATGGCACTTTTATAAGAAGTGCAACACGAAAAAGCGAAGGATAAAAATGTTTTAATGCATTAAAGTAAATTACACCATACACACAACTTGAATGTTAGCAATGCGAAAATGCGACGTATATTTTATTCCTTTTAAGAAGGTTGATTTTTCAAACTTTCGCCAGGCTATTAAATGGGTTTACCAATCACAATGAATCATTTATGTCACATGACAATAGTGTAATTCAGGGTTCCCCAATCCTGGAGCAGGAAGACATCAAAAACATGCAGGGCAACAGCCTTTTAGGACCAGGATTGGGGACCACTGGCGTAACTGTTTACTTTCTAAGCAGCCGGAAAAACCTTTGATACGCTGGAAAATTCGAAGACGCTAGTTGCATACTAGTTTATGTGAACGCAAAGCCTCGAACGCAAAGTACTTGCTGTTTATCTTTTTGATGACTTGAGCTGCAACTGTGTTTGCCGCCATCTTTCATGTGTTGGATCCTGTTCCCCAGTAATTACGGTACTGTAAAAAACAAGTACTGTCATGTTTTCAGACTCTTGGCATCAACTTGGTATTGAAGTATAGGTTCTTGTGACATCCCTACTTACCCTACTTACCCCCTAATTACCTGTCTAATGAAAACCTCTAGACAGGAAACCACACACACGGTTTCGTATCTACCCAGGAAATGTGGTTCTCTTAGTTCATGGAACGTTTTGTACATTTAGCTGCTACCTGTCTGTTTACTACACTGCGTTTCAAATTATTATGCTAATTATATTTTATACTGATTTTCGTAAATTTTCAATGCAAATGACAGTCAGTATAATTTTCAAGTCATCAACCGTTAGGGTATAAGTCGAATTTCATTGAACAAACCACCCAATGAAAACAGTATTTTTTTCAGAAATGAAAAAGTCGAAATGCACTGTTCCAAATTATTAAGCTGGCCACAGGTTTCAAGCAATATGGGAAAGGAAAATGATCTCTCTGCTGCGGAAAAGTGTAAAATAGTGCAATGCCTTGGACAAGGTATGAGAACATTAGATATTTCAAGAAAACAAGCGTGATCATCGTACTGTGAAGAGATTTGTGGCTGATTCAGAGCACAGATGGGTTCGTGCAGATAGATAAAGGCATAATGAGGAAGGTTACTGCCGGATAAATTCATTGGATTAAGAGAACAGCTGCTAAACTGACATTACAAAGCAGCAAACAGGTATTTGAAACTGCTGGTGCCTCTGGAGTCTCGCAAAACTCAAGGTGTAGGACCGTCAGAGGCTTGCAGTTCAATGGAAAATCTGTGGAAAATATAATTTGCATAATAATTTGGAATGCAATGTACAATGTCTTTACTTGTTATTTTGATTAGGCTACTGACTATGATCATAAATACTCATCAAAAGTAGCGTACTGTACATGCACAGACTGTCTCCCTTTGACAAAAGTCTGATTTATACTTCAATGTCAAACACGTCTGCGTAGGGCCCGCAGATCCCGCACAGAGCTGCACGGGCCCGTAGAGCCAGGCTCCATATGCAACGTGTACCAGCTCCAAAATCTAAAAGCATGTTTGTCAACCGCAAACAATTATATATTGCTAAAGTTAAGCTAAAGATGTTATTCTATTGCAACTACGGTCTGTACAAGATTAGCTCCACTTAAAAAAATTCAAATAGCTTTTATTGTCATTTCACAGCCATACAACAAAATCTAACATGCAGTACATGTAGTACAATTGTAAGAAGGTATATGGATCGGGTCAATCTCAAAATGGCTCTTTTTCTTATTTTACATGTAATCCTAAAATAGATTTTTTTATATTGGTTATTGTTTTAATAACTTAGAATTGCGGGGCACCACAGAGCCGTTATAGTCAATATCCAGATCAAATACTGACCCGCCCCTTCTTGGAATGGCGTAAAATTTATTTATTAATTTCTTGAATTCATTAATTTCAATCTCAACTGAAGGGTTAATTCTACCAACTAGGGACTCGAGTCCTGTATACAACCACACTGACACAAAGGTTTACAATAAAACAATCTTACATTTATTTAAAATAGAATAAGAACATTTGATTATAGACATTACACATACACACACACACAATAGAAATAATAATACAAGCACATCAACCACAGCTCCTAGAATCCCACCAACACCACGAGCTGTTGAAATAACTCACACAGCTTATAAATCACAGTAAAAGGGATACAAGGTAGTTGGCCGTGAAACCAAGGCAAAACATTGTTTGACAACAGACACGTCGGCTAAAGTCAACACAGGAGCTACCGGCTAAAGCTAACTGAGGCAGTGAGGAGCGGGGTGAGTGAATAAGGCTGGGGAAAAGCACCGAGGCTGTAAGAAATAAATAAACGTTTATACTGTAAATACCACACCAGCAGAATCAAAACATGAAAGTTGTCTGTCATTGGGCGGACTGGCGCTGGTCCGACTTGCACTACCGTAATTACACCGGGCCGTGAAGGGTTCCCGTGTGTTACTGGTCAAGAGGCGCGCTCGCTTTGGTCCTTGACCTGGAGCGGATGGGTGAGGCAGGTTGCCTCCGGTAGACGGCTGGGGACATGCTCTCAGCTTTTCCCCCCAGCGAGCTATTTGGATAGAGGGACTTTAGGCTATTTTTGGTCGTGTCACGCTTAAATAGCCTCTCACTGCTCTTGGATCGGACTGTACTTCGTTCCAACGCAACAGGGTTTCAGCGCTTACAAGTGCTTTTCAAAAAAGACACACCAGATCACTAATGCGCGTAGTGGTAGTTAGAGTTCACAAAAGACCCGTGACTTGGACATGCAGGGAATTCTGTTTATACTGACTCCCTTTAATAACTCGAAAAGTAAAACTGATAAAAACACGCTTACGGTAAAACTTTAGAGAAAGTAAACTGTTACACTAACTTTGTAAATAAAACAAAACCGCGATAGCCTAATGGCAAAGTTAGCATCTAATACTTAATGTGTCATGCAGGTAAGCTACACAAGATTGAACAAAGGCTTCAGTTCTTGAGTTACAACAAACAAAACAGTAACATGCAAATACAGTTAAGATATATACAAGAAGAATATTTTGACCCTGGCGAGGATCTGGGATCCTGCGCTGGCTTTTAAAGGGAGGAAGGTGGGGGCTACACTCGTTGCAAAAGAGTGTTTAGGAGTGTCCCTACACTCCTTAGAAATATTTGACGTTATAATGTTATTTCTAAATCTGTTGTCAAACGAACATATAGCAAGGGAAGAAACTTAATTCTTTAATAATAACAACAAGGAAAATAATAAACATACAAATGAAAGCATAGCAATAAACACAAGTGAACACAAAAGTAGACCATACTATTATCTACATGATTATGGGTTTAACGTTATAACTAGTGTTTGCCTATTCTTTTAATTAATGTGGCATTGAATTATGCCAACTAATTTAACATGACTATATATATGGGCTTGGTTTAAGGAGAATTTTAACCTTAAGAATATTTACACATTTCATATGCATCTACAGTATGTCTGCTTTTCACAGGATGAGGCACCTGGGCTATATGTCCTGCTGTAAACATTTGGTCTCTGTCTTAGGGACTGAAAACACTAGTTACCGAAAAAAAAAAAAAAATTCTATTAACTAATATTTAATATTGCATGTCCACCACTTGATTGGTTAATCAATTCTGAATATTTCAACACTAAACAAGGCATACTGTGACTTGTCTAAATTTACAAATTGTATTGGTCTTCCTTTTTACGTTTGACCGAGGGAGAGAGCGAGATTTAATTTCATCTGCTTACATAACTCCTAGAAATGTAAAACAGCATAATTAGAAATGTTGGTAACCTATTTGAGTTAATACAGAAAATACATATTTAGCACAGAATTACAGTTTGACCAAGAGGTCGTGAGATATTTTCTGCCTCCGTGGAGGTGGGGGCTTATCTCCACACCAAGGTGTGACATCCTCCAGGCCTGTCCTTGATCTGTGGAGGGGAGGGAAAACTCGACCCGTTTCATTTGCATCAGTTGGAAAGCCTGTTTCACCTCCACAGAAACATTTTGATGTGTCCCAGACGTTATCCCGTGATTAGACAAGGGGAGAAGGGGGGAGGTTTCTTTCCCCCTTGGCAGGTCCACATAGAACCTGCTGTCTTCTGACCTGGGGGTGGGGGGGGGGGGGAAATGGAACACTACATAATAAACAAATATATAAATATATTACATTTTGATAATATAATAAAATGTAATAAATAAGACAAAATGCAAGCAACAGGAGAAGATAGGATCTTCAGATTCAACACATACAATATAGCTATAATACCATTTATTAAATGCAGGCGTGTTGATGCAGTTTTGTTGCAGTTATGTTTAGTTAGGTGGCAGAGTTCAGTTATTTTGATGGTGCTCGGAAAAAAAACTTTAAGTCTGTAAGTGTAGGGTTTGATTCTATCTTCTCATCTTGTGCAGAGGTAGGCCTAATTTTGTAATGCATTTGTTTGTGTCCCTGTACTTTCAAAGTCAATATAAACAAAATACGAGCATTAGTTAGACTCTAACCAATAAACTATATTTGATTGAACTGTTACATGAGGGAAGATGGGAAGATTCTTTATTGTAGGCTATATGCATTATTGATTGTGCCCCCAGTCATCACTGTGTCTTGCCTCTTTCCAACCTTTCAAATTGCTGGTTAGTCAGACAAAAAGTAGTATTTGGGTGGAATAAACCTTTAAAACTATAAGGACTTTGACACAAAGTAGTGTTTTGTGGAATAAACCTTTAAAACTAAAAGTGCTTGGACAGAAAGTCCTAGGAATGCATTCCTGAAACGGCACCCTCTATACAGCAGAGACATAATTCGATTCACTATGTGGCGCTGTCGCAAAAAACTAGAACTTACATGGTACGATGCATCTTTGAACTAACCAACATCTGAAGTACGACCCGAAAGTGTTGTACTTTGTTAGTACGGCAATGGTTTGAACTACAGTATGTTTGCTGGAACCACCGTAGTTCGAACTACAATGTGTCCAGATGTGTTCGGTCTGACTTGCAAAAACTCACAATCTTTGTCATATCATGCCTAAATCATATAGCCTGTAGGCTAGGCTATAACCTCAGAAACCATAATAACAGTCAAAATAAAATAGAAATGTTTGTTAATTCATGATATAAAGAACAATAATGAATAATGATTAATACAATATAATATGAATATGCTATTAGTATAAGTCCAGGCAATTAGTCCAGTGGTGTGGTTCTTGTGCTCTCAACATGAAGGTTGTGGTATTAATCCATCTTGTCGACCAACCCCTGTCTGCTCAGTAGGGCTGAATCTAATGCGCTGTGCCTTTTTTAATTCTAGAAGGAATTTAAACTATTAGCAATAGGTATTCATTGCATTTAGTGCAATACAATTTGTGTAGCCTAAACATTTATACTATTCATACATACTTCAAAACAGCGGGTTACTGGCTCATTTGGACACTTGCATGATCGTGATTGATAAGTCTATCTTAATAACGCAGGTTTGAAACACTAGTGATATGGTGCTCTTTTAATAACGGCAACAAATTCACTAAAAGATTAGAAACACAGACTTATGCTACATAAAGTGGAAAATTGTTTTTTTTTAAATCTTTTGTTTTGTTCCCATACCTTCAGGTGAACCATTTAGTAACTAGGCATAAAGGTGCAACTAGTCTACTCATGTAGGCTACATTTAAAATAAATACATTTATTTTAGGAGAGCAGAGGTGGTCCATTTTTAACTGCAGGGATTTTTTTCATAAAACATGTACATAGAAGATTCTGCTGTTTAATAAAACAGAGCTACATCATACAGTATGTCTATCACATATTTATTTGACTAGAATAATAGGTGCAACCTGTAATTCCTACAGTTGGTTCTATTTTGTTTAGCATTACAATACTGGATGGCATGGATTCAGTGGTCATTATGACTGGGACCTGGTGACTGATATTCACACAACTCTCCCCCTCTCTCCCTCTTTCTCTCTCTCTCTGTCTCTTACTCTACATATGCTCTAGTGGTTCCCATATAGAGAACTGGCACTCTGTTCTGAGAAATGGACTAGTCAATGCCTCTTATACCAAACTGCAGGTATGTAGCCCTGGCAGTTGGCTGTAATTTAAGACGCATCTGCTATTGGATAGTGCCTGCTCTGTGGCAGGGCAGGCCCACTGTCCAACTGATTCATTTTGACAGCTAATGGATGCCAGATTCCCTTTTTGTAAATGTTGTGATGGTGCTTCAACATGCACGGCACTCTGGTATGTTCTTCTGGTCAATGTCAGCTCTGCTTCCTGCACTGACAGTAGTGGACAGCATGCACATCCCATTGTAGGAGAGTGGGAGACTCTGCTGTCCACTAAAGGGCAGTGGTCCACAAACTGTATTATCATATCAATGTGAATGATCAAAGCACATACATTGGTCTGTAACAGTAAAATCCATCAATGCACACTATATTTAGGATAATACAAATAAACAAAAGCATTATATTAAACATTCATCACACTTTGAGAACCACTGCACTGAGGGGTCAGATAAGCTACCTGTGTGTCCTGCTAGAAGCACAGGGCCAACCACTTAGAGCAAAACTGAGTAGGTAGGGCATGGAGGACACTGGGGAGCTGTAGTGAAGAACACTGCCTTCTACTGGTGGTAAGTGAATGGAAGCTCCTAAGGAAGGTTAGTAACTGGTACAACACATTGCCCATGCAAACATAAGCCAGCAAAAAACACGCATACAGTACAGCAGATTTAAATAAAACATGCCTTAAGGCTTTTGAAATACTGTATCACTTCTCTCTACTCCTGTCCAAATTCATTATGTGAATAGCATAAACATTATGGTGGTCAGTGGGTTGCCTGAAATAACAGAAGCCACCCACGATATTTGATGTTGGTGTCTCAGTGGCATTCGTCCTTTATTCTGTTGTTGTTTATAGCGCTGTGTTGCTATAAAGAGACCCACTATAGCCAAATACAGGACCAAAGCCTAAAGGATGTATCATGAGGCATGTAATAATCCCCCCTCAGGGAAGTGTCACTGACACTACAACAGATGGATGGAGGTTATTCTGGGGATCTCTCACACCTGTGCTCTTGTCCTCCTCCTCCTCTGAATGCTGATCTTGTCTCTGCTTGACACCTCCATCATTCTTGCTCCAACTTGAACCATTAGGAGCCCCCCCCCCCCACTACCATTACACACATGCTCTCTTGTGTTTTTCATTTCAAGCAGACGCTCTGTATCCTGGCCTCCATATCCACCACAGCTTTTACTGTTCTTCATCATCCAGAGCAGTCTTATTCAACTCTACTCCCCCCCCCCCACCCCCCCCACACACACACCTTTGTCCACATCCCGCACGTCACTGAATGCGTTTTAAGCATTCCTTTAATCGAGAGAAATTGCATCTTTGATGCATTTTGACACTCTACCTTCTTTGGAATTCTGTGTGCGTGTGTGTGTGTGTGTGTGTGTGTTTCTACCTGTATCAAAGTTGTGAAGATAGACTGGAGTTGTTGTATTGGCTGGGTGCATGTCCCTCCCACCCTGAGCTGTGAGAGGCCAGGCCTTCTCCTTATCATGCTTGTACGCTCACACCACGCCACCCCACCCAATCATTCACACTCTCTTCACACTCTGCCCTGTCATGTCTGTGGTACTAAGGGAGCTGCAGCTAACAATAAGGGTTTGGGAACGCTGTCAGTTCTGGTGTGTGTGTGTGAGACACTTAGTGACATTTGCTTCCTTCCTAATCTTTCCAACCCAAGCTGCACGGTGCAGCCTATGGGAAGGGCATCTATCTCAGCCCCATCTCCAGTATATCCTTTGGATATTCAGGTAGGAATGACTCCCCAGACTTCACAGACACCCCCACCCCATCTCTCGCTACATTGCTTGAGTGTTTTCTGTCACTTGGATTTCATGCTTGAACCATCCATTTTCATACGTGAGGGCGGCCCACGCTGTGCTGTTCTGCTGCGGTGTTCCGTGTCACCAGTTTGATAGACTGCTCTTTGATCTCTCAACCGACTGTTTTGGTGCTGCACTTCACTAGTGACTGTCTATGGTGCATGTCTCTGGTTTTGTCCAATACTTTATGTGCAGGTGGCTTTTAATCGTGACTTTGTGTGTGTGTGTGTACAGTATGCACGATAAGCAGTCATTATCTCCATTAAGAAAGTGATGCAACCTGCTCATTTCCCTTGTGCATATTCCTCTATCAGCAAGCTCTACAGAGCAAAGACAGGAGTTGATGCCTAGAATTGGAATCTGTAGCCAAAAGATATGGAGGTGTCAAAACTCTCCAGAAGTGCTGCTTTGCTTCGGAGCAAGGCCAGTTAGCTGCAGTACATACTTCTCAATAACAATGTTTTTTTTAATTACAATGTAAGATGTTAATTATATATTTTTTTAACAATTTGGTTTGAAAGATAAAGTACATTTTGTGTGCAGGAGGTTTGCCACATAGGTAAACCTTTTACTTGTTGAGTGACGCTAATCTTCTGTGGTGTTTTGTTTGAGCAGGAATGGGTAAAGGTCAACATCGTATGCCCACCAAAGATGAACTAGTTCAGCGCTACAACCGTATGAACACCATCCCACAGGTATAACACCCCTGTATATATTGTTATTGGTCTCCAAGATCTTCAAGAACATCTTTACAGAGAGTTGAATTACAGTATGGTGCTATTTGTATTATGTATTACGATGATTCTAAAATCACAATCATTTAATATAGTCAATAAAAGTCTCTTTTCAACAGAGCCGTCCGATACACTCAAGATTTCTTCAGAGCAGAAATCTGAACTGCATCGCCCTGTGTGAAGGTAGGGCATGGATAGGGCCTAACCTATGTTGTAGTCTAACGTGCACCTCTCTGTCCGTCCGTCCGTCCGTCCATCGACACAGCCAACAACTGTCTTGTCTATTTTTTGGCCTAATTGTAGCAGAAACACTACCAATATATAAGCCTATATGTAGCCTAATCCTAGTCAAGGTTTTGGAGAGAATCAACAACACATTTTTCATAACCTGTCGAACCGAAAAAACTATCGGAGAAGGAGACCAAACTGCATACAGGCAATAGAGACGTGTCATATTGCATTGACAACTACTATATGTGTTATTTCACAATGATAAATTATTATTTTGGCACGCTATGTCAACCAGTCACCACAAGTGCATTTTGAATATTAGTATCCCACAGTTTACCTATTTTCCCGGATAATGCCCCATAATGCCTGTTGTCTTGATGCCTGTTATGTGCTTTTCTCTCCACAAAACCTTGATTTGTCAGTTTGACAGGTTATGCAAACTTAGTTCTGGGTAAACAACTTTTAAGTATGTTTAAAGTTTTTGGTATCAGTCAGAAATTACGTTATCTTAGCTTAATGCAATACAAAGGGCTTTAATAAATACTGTTTTTATCGGCACAGATTGTTTCCTGTAGTCAATGTTGGTGTAACTAAGAGATTCACTGGAAAATTATATCTTGATATGTTTATTTCTACATATTTACAGTATTATGTGTTCTATTTACGGAGCCTAAACAATACATGGTACTTCCGTATGATGGTGCTTCACATGCGCAGTAAACGCACACAGGCTGACAGACCAGCGCAGTATTATTATATGCTCACAATGGCATAAACTACGGTGCATGCTTGACACAGAAGCGTAAATCTGCCTTAATTCTCATTTCAGTTCACTTGACATATTTATAGTCCTTCCTGTATTTATGTTGTCGCTTTAAACACGCATACACAAACTTGCACACACGCGCGCACACACACATACACACAGAACCATATAAGCCACGTCTTGTCTCTCATGTTTTGGTGTGACATCAAGTAGAACCTTCTATGTGTCTTGTCTGTGTGAACAGTGATCACATCAAAGGACTTGCAGAAACACGGGAACATCTGGGTGTGTCCTGTCTCTGACCACGTCTGCACACGCTTCTTCTTTGTGTGAGTAACCCAAGATTACCTTAATGCACGCATTTGTCATGAAATATCTCATATTTTTGGCTTTATCCAGCTTTGCCCTTAGTCAAAAAAGTGGTTAACTATAATAGTATTATCTGGGGTGGAAAACTGCTAAATACTTTTTAAATATACTGTATAGAAGAAAAACAAATAGATGGAAATGTGAGAGAGAAAACATATACATTTTTTATATATAAAAAATAAAATATATGAAACGGTTTTGATTCATCTAAATATTTGTGGGGACAATTTATTGTTTTTTTTCCCTTTTTCTTTAATTGGTGCAGCAGGCAGTGCCGTCGCGTGGGGGGTGCGAGGCCCTGTGCGACCTTTAAGTGCGAAGCCTGGACATACATGCGCGTGAATCACGGTCACACATGCCTACCCTAACTTTTATAGTTTACTGAACAAGTAATCTCTAGCTTAGTGCAGCAACATGCACATCATAGTTGCAATGGCTTTTTGCTATAATGCTTTCAAAGAAAAAAAAGAGACTCCTAAACACTAAAACTGACATCAACACAGCGCAGAGCTATGACTTTATTGGATATTTGCAACATTTCAGGTCTTCTGATTATAGACAAGTAAACGCACACAACCGACGGCCATGGGCTACATGCGTACAACACTGTCTAATTTATAAGGGATACCTACATTTAGAACAAGTAGCCTATGCTAGAAAAATACAACCTACATATATTTTAAAAGGAGAACAATCTACATAAAAACGCAGTCTCAACTTTGCATACTAATTAGATGGACTCACCACGCACACTTAATGCAATAAGACCAATATAACACAATATTATCTACAGGCTTGATCAATGCCAGAACCGATCGCCAAGATTTCCACACCCGCCTATTTAAAAAGCGGGTTTTCTACAGGCCTACATAATGTTCTTAACATTAATTAATGGAAATGGTAAACTACAGTAGGATGTAACACACAATTTCAGTTGTTTGAACTAGGCTAGGCTATTATATTATAAAATAATATATTACTAAATAGGCCTATAGGACCTGTGGATACGCTATTCAGTCCTACAGCCTAAATGTGCCAGCATTTTCATTATACATTGTATAATTTCCAAACTAACCCAACATAACCGCATCCAGAAGCAGATACAGAGTAAGAGAGAGAAGGGGCTAAAGCGAGCATAACTATAGCCCTACCTTAAAACACACGTACCGGTACCGTAGCGAAGGCTCTGTCTTGCTGTCCCATGATCTTTCACTTTAAATCCAAATAATCCATTGCACAGGGTAGGCCTACACTTCTCCAGGTTTCAGAAAAGTGTTACTGTAGAAATTATCTAGGTAGCTAGACCTAATGCATTCTAATGTCGTATAGTCTTTTACTGCAATTTTCACAACTCATTTAATTGAAAGTCGATGAGATGACCTGCCGGGATGCCAAATGGAAAGTTGTATTTGTTGGACAAATTGCCCCCTCTATATATGCTGCTTCATACAAATATATATTACATATACATGCTTAGGTGTCAGGGGTGTGTGTGCGTGCGTGCGTGCGTGCATGCAGGTATGAGGATGGCCAGGTGGGAGACGCTAACATCAACACCCAGGAGCCCAAGGTCCAGAAGGAGATCATGCGTGTGATCGGCACCCAGATCTACTCCAGCTAATGGAGGCTCACTAGCACTGCAGAGCCACAGACAGGCCCACCGCAGACAGACCTCTCTTTTCCTCCTCTCCTAGTACAAACAGGAGGATCCTTTGCATCCCTGCAGATTTTCTAATTAGCCTGCTGCGTCATTAAAACGAACACAAGGATGAGTGAAAATGCTAAGTACAGCTAAAATCATCCAACAGCAAAACATCTATCAGCGTATCACATCATATTAACACTATCCAATCTGAAAATGTCTAAGGTCAGACCCCCTTCCCCTTAGTGGAGAGTAAAACGTGTGGCTTTTTATTTTGGAACAAAATTAGTTTAAAATGAATCAATTAAAGTAAATTCACTGCAGTTGCCAAGCCATTTCCCTTCAGGGTTGGAGGTAAGCCCACAGTTTCCCCTTCAACCTCTGGAGAACACCAGGTGTTACCTTGGTAACGGAGTTACTATGGTGGAATGTGTACAAATGGCTAGAGTTCCTTATATGCCATATGTCAGTATGTACATGTGGGTTTGTATTCTCCACATTATACTAGACATTGGAATGATTCAATGTTTGCTTGGTCAGGAGAAATGCAGTGCCCTCAAGCCTGGGATGGAGAAGACGAGGAGGGATGTGGAGTCACGTACAGTAACATCTCAAAGGCCATCCTTCATATTAATGTCTGTACAGGACATGGTTAAATTATCTACAAACACCAATTCTGAAAAAATTAGGACAGTATGGAAAATGCTATTTAAAACAAAACTTAATTCACCCTGTACTATATTGGAAACATTACAACACGTTTTACCTTATGACTATATTGTGTTTCTTGAGCTGTAAACTAAATAATATGACTGAACTGTGATGAGACACATCAATGCTGGTGTTAATAGACAAGATTCCTGGTTTTATAAAAATCTACATTTTGATGGTCTGAAAATGGCTCTACATGTCATATCTGTTAAAAATCACCCTAGGACATGGTTGGTTTCTTGCCCGCTCGTGTGTCAACAAATTCAAATGATAACATTAATGGGGCTTCCCTCCCCTCACTCAGCTCGACTACGTTTATCATTTTTCAAAGTTGTGCAATGTGTGGAGTCAAGCTCAAAGCTGGGGTGAAGTAACATTTTATTTAGGTTTTGTGAAAATATACAAATTTTTAAGCTGTTGACTCCAACGCACACATGTAGCCGGTGCTAGAGCATGAGGTTGCTAGATTTGCTTGTCTGCAGTGCTGAGCTATCTTGACTCCGCCTGACTATTGCTCTCAGTTTAATTCATTTTGCTGAGATTATAGTCTGGAAACCCTGTTCGCAGTAGCGTTTTCACAGCTACCCTGTTGGTGGACCAATCAGGGTTTGGTAGTGAGATTACAAGTCAAGCATGTTTTGAAAGACTACGAGGCAATAAAAACAATTGTAACACCGATTTGTTAAATGCTGTGCAATAGCATCAAAATTAACCAGAGGTCTATGCAAATTAGGAGGCCTGCACCCAGTAGGAGGCAACGACTGCCAACACTTCCCAATGGAGCGTGGCCAGACCATATTCTGGGGATGAAGGGGGGGTGGGGGGGTCATTCTACTTAGATGTCTGTCTTCAGTGCCCACACATTACAATAAGTGTAAGTACAGGAATTAAGATGATGTTATACAGTATTGAATACAACTGTCCAAAATGTTGTATTGGAGTCATCTGATTTTTAATTAGTGTATATATACTGTATATTAGTGTATTATTTTGTATAAGGTTAAACCTCATACAATGTGTTGTGTTAGTACAGTACCAATATAGTACAGGCTAAATGGAATTTACAGGACACTTCATTTAGTTTTTATTAGCATTTTCTATACTATCCCAATGTTTTTGGAATTGGGGTTTGTATAATGCAGGACACTAAAGACATTAAATGGTGGAGTATTGGAAATAAGAACATTGAGGCATGCTAAAATGTATTGCCCAGAGACTACTGTCTGTCCAGAGACCACCATTGACCTGCTGTTTCTGAGTTGTAAACCTGACACACACTGTCTCTCTGTCCTTTCTTCCTTATTTACTTCCAAGTGTTTATGATGGTAATGGTGATGAAGGTTATCATAAAATGGAAAACGAATAAAGTGATTTTGCACAATTTTAGATATTGTCTTCTAATTGGTCCAGATTTTGTCAAGTGTCTTTGATTGGTCCAGATGTTGTCAGGGTGTGCTAATACTCTGACCAGCAGAGGGCGCCATGACGATACAGAATATGGCACAAATTTTAATTAAATTACCTACAGTAGCCTATATTTACGTATTGAAAAATACACAAACGATTACATTCATTTTGTTGTCTTGATGCATTTTCAGATGTTTCTAAAATATATCGATCTCTGAAACATGCATAATAGCAATTATGATAATTGTGTTAAGCAATTCTTCCTGATAAAATTATTTACAAAATAATTGTAAGAATAATCATTGAAAATGTGTAGTGTATTTCATGATTTCGTGTAGTTTAGTAGTAGATAAATTCAGCTAGTTGATTAGCTGATTATCATCCCCCATGTAATTCCTAGAGTGTTCACTAAAGGGAGCTCTGGTGTTTCAGTGCTGAATCTAACCCTTTCCTTTCATAAACACATAATGCTATGTATCAGCGCACACACCTGAGAAATTGTCACACTGGTAAACATCAACACACATTTTAAACTGTCATTGTTTGGTCATATAAAAGAGCGGGTAGGGAGGGTCACTGACAACACACACACACACACACACACACACACACACACACACACACACACACACACACACACACACACACACACACACAGCCCCAGGGATCAGTGCATCCAGATTATTCCTGCACAAAATGAGCAATTACAGGGTTGTTTAATCATCCACACTTATATTGAGCTCTGGGTCTTTTAGCTTGCACCTCCAGCGTCTGTCGTCTGCAACGGGAGTGACAGAGAAGGTCAGCATCTTAACGGGTGCGAAGGGGTCTCATTTGACTAAAAGACAGTGTGCTGCTGTGCATGACTCCCAGCCCTGTGTGACAGGTCCAGCAGACAGACCGACAAAGTGAAGGGAACACAAAGTTAAAGAACATAGTTTGTGGGACATGAGAACCAGTGACTTTATTCTGAGGCAGGAATGTGCAGGAATCCACCTTGGTGACATTGGAGCAGGAACGTATTGACATCCTTATACACGGTGATCAAGTGATAATCTGCAAATAGGGTGGCACAGGACATGCACACTTCTATATGTAACCCTCACTATCCGAACTGATATGGCCTGCCTCCGCCTCTCCAGCACCTTCCCCGTACTCTGCGTTGTGTTGGTAGGTGTTGTGGAAAGTAAGAAGACACTGGATACTGCGTACGGGATTGTGGTTGAGTCCTTGGCCGCTCTTTAAAGTTCACAGACCCTTACAGGACACAAAGGAATTTAATTCTTGAACAACAAAGTAGATATTGCCCACAAAACCAAGAGTTAATACCAATAATCACAAATCAAATTACATAAAGTGCCAAAAGGTACCAACTTTAAAATATACAATTTCAATTGAGATGCTACGTGAACCAAAAAATAAATAAAACTAATGCTGTTGTAGGATCCATATCCATTAATTTAATTAATTCAATTACATTTAAATTCGGTTTTTGGTTTTGTATGTGTGGGTGTGTCTTGTTAAAGCTGAAGTATGTAAGAACTGAGAGCTGCAACTAAAGCTATGAGCTAGCTTAAAAGAGAGAGAGCAAGATTTTGAACAGCAACAAACAGAAATACCCAACCCCTCTTCTCCGTTCCTCTGGAGCCCCGCCAACCTGCTCGTGCATGAGGACTAAAGGGGATTTCACACTACCGGCGGCAATAGCTGCGCCCACCACGGCGGCAAGCGGTAGGTTGAACCCACCCACTTTTGCTCTTATCTCCGCGGCACTAAATTTCGCGGAGGTACGCGCTAAAGTAGGTGGGAGTCGATAAACGTAGCTATGGACGATATGAAGTCAGCACTTTGTTTAAGCTTTGTTTAATGAAGCTTTAGCAGCGAGGAAAAGGAGGACATGAGGAAATAATAAGCTATGTTTATACATGCATGTTTATACATCCATGTTATCGGTGCATGCTATCAACAGAACTCGGGAGCAGACTGCTTCTATTTTCTTCCCGAACATCTGTGCCTCATTGCTGTGCAGCGCAGCAATGAGGCACAGATGGTCAGCAAGATGCCGGCAGCATAGGGGCGTGACCAGGGCGTGGCCAGCTTGCTCCTGACGTTTTTAGGTTTAACCGCGGTTGTGGCACCAACACACATGAATAGGATTTAATGACGTCATGCCGCCGTTGCCGCTGGTAGTGTGAATGCCTCTTTAGTCAGTGAGGCTGAAAGCCAGCCGGTGCTCAACCCATTCTGAATGGTGTGACATTGCACAAGTCAACTATGTCCGATTCACAGGTAGGCTAATAAAACACCAATTTCATAATTAGTGTGTGGTTTTTATTTTATTTAGACTATTATACAGTATGTTGATATTTGTAGATAGAATTGTAATTTCATGTGTAATCTCTGTTTACACATCTAATTTACCGATCTGTAGGGTACATTTAGCATACAGCCAGAGCCAGCCCAAGCCTTAATGGGGCCCTAAGCAGAATTTAATTTGGCGTCCCCCCAACGCCAGTAATATTCACTCTTACCGATGCTTGATCATTCGCACACCAGCTGTAAATCTATCACACCCATTATTAATGTCAGGGTTCCCACTCTAATTAAAATCAAGCATTCATTTGTGCCTTTTCTCTATCAAATTAAAGTTTTTTTTTTTTTTTTTTTTAAATGTAAAGGAAAACGCTACATCTAGGCATCAGGTGACAAATATAATGCAAGGCTATCAGGCATTCTGTATTGCTTTCAAATTCTCCTGTAGATGAACTATCATTATCCCTGCTGAGGTCAAAAATACAGACATGCGCTCCTCTACTATTCTGTCCTCTTCTGTGTCTTTAAAGGTAACAAACTCACAACAGTAATCTGGTGTTCATTTATGCTGTTACCACTTTGAAAATTAGCTTTAAAGTGTTATAGCCTACTGAACATAGTGTACTGAAAAATAATATCAACCTGTAGACAAATACCGTAATTTGTCATGCAACCATACCTGTACCTTGCTAGTTATTTGATGTAATTTTATTTTTACATTTATCTGCCTCAGTCTGTTTTTGTGGCATTGCATGTAAGATGAATGTGAGTTATAAGCTACCTGCTCTAACAAAGGCAGCAGGAATGTATTAACATAGGCCAATAGGCCTACTGCATTTTTTTTAACATTGACATAATCCATCCATCTATTCACTGTCCGACTTCTTCATTATAGTCACGGTCATTGATAGAATAAAATCAAAATAAATTTTTGAGAGGGGGCCCCCCTGGTGGCCACGGGGTGCAGTTGCTTAGTTAGCTTATGCGCTGGGCCGGTGAGCTGGGTGATCTGTATATAGTTTACGCACATACTGTAATACACAACATCTCTAAGCAAAATAGTTTTCTCTCCATGGAATCACGCGTGCCAGCACAATGTGGGAGTAAAGCAAGTCACATTGCACGTCTTGCTTTTTGCTCAACGCTGCCTCTATGTGGCCACTGACCTGTACTGCGTCTGCAGCCCCGGAGGCTGTCTTTCGGGGGCTTCGGGACCCTGCGGAGGCGTCGGCAGGAGGACCACGAGGAATACGTGTGTCCCCTGGACGTGGAGATGCCCAAGCACAGCAGCTTCCAGAAGCTCCTCAGGATCTACGAGGACAATTTGGACCAGCTGGAGCAGGCACGGCTTATACTGCCTTTTAATTTATATACATTTAAATATTTGAGTAAATTGATAAAAACTATTAATTTATATTTATTGACTATATTGTTTTACATGGGACCTTTTCCTGAGCTGTATTCTCAGTAGTAGTTTAGGAAGCGTTCTGGCAAGTGATTGAATTGCTCTTTGATTTTTCTTTTTTTTTATAACATTTTGTGTCTACTTTTTTTGTAGTTGGAAGATTCAGAAGGGGCCGTTCGAGAGATCGGGGCGTTTTCTGAGGGCATTAACAATCTGACGGTATGAGGCCGTACTAACTGAGCATATTGCTAAACATCCCTCCATAACTGATGATTGCTATCATTGAAAGTATTCACCATCATAAGCATATAATGTATGTTTCCTGCAGTATCTCTGAAAGTCCCACGTTGAAGCTTTCTGACCATTTTCACATCTGTTCCAGATCATGTTGAAGGACGATGCCTTTTTAAGTGAAGACTCTGAGTGTTCTCCTGACAAGAACGCCAGCATGTGAACTGCACCAAATAACCCCCCCCCCCCCCCCCCAATACCTTTTCTAGAACCGTAAGACAGATTTTTACCCTTGTTTGCATGTTTTTGAAGCATAACCTGATATATATTTATTGAGTTTGAATTATGCATGATCCGACAAGCCCAACATCTATTCCATGTATACTGTACGTATTGGCTTATGCTAGTATTATCACACCCGTGTTTTGTATTTCAATGTTTATACTTTTACCGTATTTCAATGTTCCTCTTATGCATTTCATGTCACCTTGCATTGCACATTATGTGTGGTACTGCAATTTGCATACAATCCTATGTAATGTTTTGTTAATAAAATTGGAAAATACTGATTTATATTTTGCTTTGTTCGTAGGGAGTCAAATATAAATACATGTGATAATTCAGTTGCATGTTAACATGTCAGGTGTTGGGACAACAGCCTTGGATCCTGATTTGCTGACATTTTCTGTACATCTGGAGTACCAAGAACCTTCATACGCATCATGTACAGTATGTTCATACTGCTTGGACACGGGTGATATGTATATCTGAAGGGTTATCTGGAAATCTCTACCTCCAGTGCAGAAAAATGCATCTTAACATGAGCAGCGCTGCACTGAATACTAGTTAATCCCCAGAATTCACGCTGAACTGTCTTAGAGCACATTTGTCAAAACAAATACACTGAATTCGAATGGGACGGTTTATTAATACATGTTGCATATCAAAACAAAAGGCAAATGTAGCCTAAACTAAAGTTGCCACTGAAAGGTTAGTCTATTGATTATGCCACAGCATGGTATTGACAGTCATCACAATTATAGGATATTTTGCATAAATTAAGCAAGTCAGCATATATATTCTCACAATGCATAAAAAGTTATACATGACAAAAGCGTTGCAAATTTTAAGGCACTCAGGAATAAATCCAAAAACAGACCTTAACTCTTGAAATATATTAGAACGCATGTTCCACAACAGAACATGGTTTGGTTTATCACGATCACATGCTCAAATCCAGGGGAACAGGTTCTCAAAGTGTCATGTACACACAGACACAATGTTATCTCTACATGTAGTAATACCCACCAACATGGCCATTATTGATGACACAAAAGGCATTTATGACGGTCAGTAAGCAGTGTTAGCTTATGCTCATGACCATGGTGACCTGGTTAGCAGGCAACGGCCAATAATGATCAGAAACAAGACATTTGACCCAGTCATTGATTTAAAACTTGGCAATCTGAACATTTTCAAATGTTTGGAATGGAGACTGACTGATTGCCATAGCGACCATGAGCTGGGAAGGAGGGGTGAGACGGGGCACAAAATGCTAACCAGGCCGATAGTCAAGACACGCGTGCAAATATTCCATCTCGCATTGCAAACGAGGGCCTGTGACTCTGCCCGATGGTTACATGCTGTGTATAAATACAAAGTGCAATGCTATCTGCAGCTGTGAGAGGAAAGAATGCTTTAATGCTTTTTTTTTTTGGAAATAGCGTTTTCAGAGCTGAGCCTGGTGGACGGGCCCCCTTAGAAGGTGAACCTCTGGCTGGAGGCGTGGCCGACCTTGTCCAGGCTGGGCGTGCAAGCGAACTGGATCATGGGAGGGGGTCCACACATGAGGATGAGGGTGTCCTCGCTGGGCGGGGGGAGGTGGTCCTTCACCATGTCTTCATTGATGAAGCCTTGGCTGTACTCCCAGTCTGAGACAGACACACACAGAATAGGCTGCCATTGTAGCAAAACTGCACAAATGTACTGCACACATTTACATAATGACACTATGGCAATGTCAGCCAATCAGAGCTCACAGCGGCTTAAACAAAGGTTGTCTTAAACAAGCTGACAGCATGAGTGAATGTAGTGGAGGGCATGTCGACCAATCACAGCACACAGGAGGGCTTTAACATGTCGACCAATCACAGCACACAAACACAGGAGGGCTTTAACAGCATATCGACCAATCACAGCACACAGAAACAGAAAGGAGGGCTTTAACAGCATGTCGACCAATCACAGCACACAAACACAGGAGGAGGGCTTTAACAGCATGTCGACCAATCACAGCACACAGAAACAGAAAGGAGGGCTTTAACAGCATGTCGACCAATCACAGCACACAGAAACACAGAAGGAGGGCTCTCGCAGCATGCCGACCAATCACAGCACACAAACACAGGAGGCGGGCTTTAACAGCATGTCGACTAATCACAGCACACAAACAGAAAGGAGGGCTTTAACAGCATGTCGACCAATCACAGCACACAGAAACACAGGAGGAGGGCTCTCACAGCATGTCGACCAATCACAGCACACAGAAATACAGGAGGCGGGCTCTCACAGCATGTCGACCAATCACAGCACACAGAAACATGGAGGAGGGCTTTAACAGCATGTCGACCAATCACAGCACACAGAAACAAAGGAGGCGAGCTCTCGCAGCACGTCGACCAATCAGAGCACACACAAATATGGAGGAGGGCTCTGGCAGCACGTCGACCAATCACAGCACACAGAAAGAGAAAGGAGGGCTTTAACAGCACGTCGACCAATCACAGTAGACAGAAACATAGGAGGAGGGCTCTCACAGCATGTCGACCAATCACAGCACACAGAAACTCAGGAGGCGGGCTCTAACAGCATGTCGACCAATCACAGTAGACAGAAACACAGGAGGAGGGCTCTCACAGCATGTCAACCAATCACAGCACACACAAACATACAGGAGGGCTCTCGCAGCATGTCGACCAATCACAGCACACAGAAACAAAGGAGGCGAGCTATCGCAGCACGTCGACCAATCAGAGCACAAAGAAACAGAAAGGAGGGCTTTAACAGCATGTCGACCAATCACAGCACACAAACACAGGAGGAGGGCTCTCACAGCATGTCGACCAATCACAGCACACACAAATATGGAGGAGGGCTCTGGCAGCACGTCGACCAATCACAGCACACAGAAAGAGAAAGGAGGGCTTTAACAGCATGTCGACCAATCACAGTAGACAGAAACATAGGAGGAGGGCTCTCACAGCATGTCGACCAATCACAGCACACAGAAACACAGGAGGCGGGCTCTAACAGCATGTCGACCAATCACAGTAGACAGAAACACAGGAGGAGGGCTCTCACAGCATGTCGACCAATCACAGCACACACAAACATACAGGAGGGCTCTCGCAGCATGTCGACCAATCACAGCACACAAACAAAGGAGGAGGGCTCTCACAGCATGTCGACCAATCACAGCACACAAACAAAGGAGGAGGGCTCTCACAGCACGTCGACCAATCACAGCACACAGAAACATACAGGAGGCGAGCTCTCGCAGCACGTCGACCAATCAGAGCACAAAGAAACAGAAAGGAGGGCTTTAACAGCATGTCGACCAATCACAGCACACAAACACAGGAGGAGGGCTCTCACAGCATGTCGACCAATCACAGCACACACAAATATGGAGGAGGGCTCTGGCAGCACGTCGACCAATCACAGCACACAGAAAGAGAAAGGAGGGCTTTAACAGCA
>JAODUE010020340.1:8719-24088 GCA_027564755.1 Amblyopsis hoosieri | reverse complement strand
CCGCCCCCCGCCCGCCCCGGCCCCCCGCCCCCCCCCCCCCCCCCCCGCCGGCCCCCCGCCGCGGCGGGGCGCCCGGCCCCCCCCCCCCCCCCCCCCCGCGGGGAGAACGAGAGGGTCAGAGAGGTGGGGAGAGAGAGAGAGAGAGAGAGAGAGAGGGGAGAAAAAGATAAATGAGAGAGTAAAAAGGAGACAGACACAGAACTGACGGGGGGAAAGAAAAAAAGAACACAGTGAAAGGTAGAGACAATTCCCTCACCCCAGTGGTCTTGACCCAGTTAAGAGGGTTCTGTGACTGATAACCGACACAGAAGTCATCAGACAGGCCTTATTGGGACAATAAATGAGGCGGGGACTCTGGTCAACCGCAAGCAACATTAGTTATGTATTTAGAGTAAAGCGTGGCTGGATTCTGTGGCCAATCTTCCGCACGCACTAACGAACGTACGCACTAACGAACGCACGCAATAACGAACGCACGCACTACCGCACGCACGCACCTTATCGTATTACCTCTCTTCCCCTCGCTTTGTTTTTCTTATGTTTCCTTTTCTCATCCCGTCTCTCCTAAGGTCAAATGTAGTCCTCTACCTCCCCCCGCTTCCCCCTTCCCTCCAATTCTCTCCTTTCCTGCCTTTCTCTCCTCTTCTTTTACCACCTATTCTCAGGTGGACGGCTGATATCATTTTCCTCCTACCTGGCATGGCAGGCAAAATCAAGAGGCAATCTAGTTTACCGCCCCACACATCATCATCCTGCCCTCGCTAGAAAAGTTGCTGAATTACAGATCCAAATTTGGCCAATCAGCTTCCGGCCTCCTCCGACCCTCGATTACATCTTTCCTTTTACAGTATTGGAATTTTACATCTCATTTTGTTTAATAAAACTAAGTTCTACTGGTTCACATCCCATTAATGACAGGCGTGTGTGTGTGAGTTGATAACAACAAATAGCCTCAAGGCCACCATGTGCTTGGCGTGCGTAAGACACGGTACCAAGCGGGGCACATGCTAAACGGCCATGTGTAAAAAGGCACATTAACGTGATCGCTCATTAATGCCCGTTGATGATAATGGAAACACAGAACAATAGGCCAATGATTACTAGGCTTGTGCTTTGTCTCTTGCTAACACACACCACACCATACACCAATAATTACCATAATTAGATATACTTGGCACACAATAACATTGCCTCATAATTACATAGTAGGGCAGATTAAAAAATACAAAATCTTTGCACTAGTTCAATCTGGACGAGTGTGTGTGTGTGTCTTCTAGGATGTATGTCCGTATATGCGTAGAGTACGGTAGTCGCTTTCCGTGCAAAGCGTACACTATGTGTTTGTCTAGCAAGAGTATCTAAGGCCATGCGATGCACTGAGCACCAGCAAGGCTTTCTAGCTTGACATTTCCAGGGATCAGCAAGAATCAATAGCAAAGGTTAGGGAAATAATACCACCCCACACACACACACACACACACACACACGCGCAAACACGTTGAGGTGCTTAGAGGAGGAAGTCTGGATGTGACTGCACCCTCAACATCGTGACGCATTTTGTTTTATCCACATCAATTGAATCTTGAACTATAGGCGGACACAGGGACAGATGTATAGAGAAACAACATTTTGGTCACGACTCCATCTATTGCCTTTGAGAGAGAGAAAAAACGAAAGATGGAAAGCATTTATTGGACGGGGTCAACGCCATGTCTGAGAGTAACAGCGGAAAACGATACTGCTCAGTCTCCCTCCGATGCATTCGATACCCTTGCACCGTGCGCTCACCCACGGGCGCCTGAGACGACAACACGACGGGCGTTCTGGATTCCCTAGAGCTGTCAGTTAGCGACGCGTTGCGACGGTAAACCTGGGAGCCCCGGCCATTATGAGGTCCATCATGCTCGCTGAGAGAGAGAGGGCACTGCACGCCCCAGATTGTGAGCAGCAAATCGATAGCTCATTCGTCATTTGGTTTGGAAGGAAAGAGGTTTTACGGGGGTGGTGGTGGTGGAGAGATGGGAGGGGGGGGGGGGGCTTCACTTTTCCAATCTAAATGATCCAATCAATCTCTGTGCCCTCTCAGGGGGTGCCCGCCCCCTAAGGAAGGCACCTGGGAAAGGAACACAACCGCTCTTCAATTTGAACTCTCAATGTTTTGATTATTTCTCTGTTGTTTGCATTTACAGTACATAAATAATGATTTTTTTTTATATGTAAATATTCATGTATATATTTATTCATTAAATAATTCACATATTTATAATAAACAATACATGAATGAATGAATGAAAGGTATGTGTGTGTTAGAGAGGGAGATGTTAAGCTGCTGGTATGGGACATATATAAACAGTTTCACCCACGGGCGCCTGACATGACAACGGGTTGTATACTGTGTGTATATATATATATACAGTATATATATAATTTCCTTATCCGTGAGCAGGTTTTAAATGAAGGTAGCCCACTTAATTATTATTTCTTACATTTCTAATTCCTTAAATGTCCCTGACCTCTTTCCTCCAACACTGAGCGTTGTTCAGAGAGAGCTCCTCTCTCTCCCGTATTCCTCTCTGCTCCTCCCTCTCGTCTCTCTCTAGCTGCGCTTCCACTAATCCACAGAGGAGCGGGGGAGAAAAGAATGGCCTCCACAGTTCTGCACTGATGGCGTTTTGTGTTTAAATGGGAAGCCAGAGTGCTCCTGCCAGTGTGCCCCTGATGCTGAGCAGGAGTGGCAGGTGGATTATACCTCGTGGCTCTTTGTCCCCGGACAAATTTAAAAGCAGCCCAACAACTCGGCACCACGGGAGAGTGTTGGTCGGAGAGTCTCTCTCCCTCTTCTCTCTCCCTCTTCTCCTCTCTCTCTCTCTCTCTCTCTCTCTCTCTCTCTCTCTCTCTCACTGTTCAGTCAAGAGGGGGGGGACCTCTACTGCTCTGGTTTCATTCTAATGCGGCTGTGACTTAGGACGCCATTCTGTTTACATCACTAGACGGCTTGCTCCGAAAAACATCAAAACAGCCTCCAAGGGAAAGTCCTATGAGAAAGATGACGACATCTCTCAGGAATTACAATAAAATACATTTCTGTATCCCAAAAGATACTGTCTCAATAGCTAATGTAATTACTTCTTCTAAGCTTCTGGCATTGAAAAGTCAGTACTACGAAAATATAATAATAGCAATAATGCAACAGTTAATGGTTATTTAGCAGATCCAAGACAATTAACAAATAATATACGTGATGGTAAAACAGTATAAAGCAGAATAGGAAAAAAGATACGTATAAATATTTAAGGCTTTAAAGAATTAATTTTTTTAACTAATCCTTGCATCACATACTGTATGCTGCAGTTGTAGCATTGCACTCCATACCAAACACTGCATCCATGTTTTTATGCAGTCTATGCTTTCAGTCTCTACCTGAAATCACGTCACTTCTATTTTTTGCCATGATATGGTATTAGCCTCCCACACTGCATTGCCAACTCACTTTCTCTATTATTAACATAAACAAACCAAGAATCGACTTTTGAAATTATAAACTGCCCCTCGTTTATGATTCAAGTGTCCACCTTCAGCTTTTTGAACATATTCAGTCTTGGGCTGAGTGCTAAAGGCCCAGCCATGGCCAACTTTGGTCTGGTGGAAAATAAAATAGCCCCACCCCCTCTCTAGAGTCCACATATTCACTTACAGAGATAGCTCGGGGCAGTTGAGATTACATAGCAAATGCATTTAAAACCTTTTCAGAGCCGAGGAGGAACTATTTAGCATTATTAGATTAAATCATATATTTTGCATAGTACATGTTGACTATCTTAAAAGACATAAATTTATAACTTGACAACTGCTTATCTATCCTGTTCAGAGTTGAACCCGTGAACCTTTCCAGGTGCTGTATGTAAGTTCACCCATTTAGTTTGTGTGCCATCAACATCTAAAGGATAGTTGCCTTGGCGTTTAGTGGCAGAAAGGCAGTGTATAGCTGCAATTGCATAATCACATGCATGTTCGCACGTACAAATCACTAGTGACTATCCTGTTATGCAAGACAGATTGCATAACACACACATACACATTTCTGGCCCCTCCCCCTCTCTCTCACACACTCTCCATCAGCAGGAAGGTTTCCAAGGAACACCGCCAACTATTGAAATGGCATCTAGAAATGTAAAGCGTCTCGGTGTGATAACCCCCTTCCCTCCTCCCGCACATGTTGTCTCCTCCTCTCAGTCTCAACACGCTTATTCACCAGTACAGTATGGCTGTGGTCTCTGGTGACCAGCTCCCTATGGGCCCTCTGTGCGGCAGCCATGTTGACTGTGTCCTCTCTCGTGAGATGATCTGGGGTCTCGCAGGAATATACCACTTTCCTCACCCACCCTCCCCGAAGAAGCGGTCCGACTTCAGACGTGCGCAGCACATGTCATTTATTGTGTAGTACGAAATGCATGCTAAGGACCACACGTGCACTGTATGCATTCCTTAAAGCTACAGTACCATTGTTGAACCATTTAATGCTACTGATTAGCATTATTATTTATAATTGTTTGATCATCTTTAATTAAATGACAGACTGTGTATGCACAGTGTTTGTAGACTTCATGTGCGTGTTTTTCCCGCCTTAAATATGGCGGGAATATGTTCTCCTCCTCAATTCGCTGACCTTCCTTTTCCATTAACCCGTCTTATTCATGTTACTCATGAATAATATAAATTTTGTTGCCATGCAAATGAGCTCGTTAATATTAATGGCGGGTGTAATTAGTCCAGATGATAGGGTGGAGTCATCTGCACCTCCCCTGCCAGCTGGGTCCATATGACCGCATTACAATACAAGACTGTCATAATACATTAGAGACGTTTGTGTGTGTGTGCGTGCATGCGTGGTTGCGTGTGTGTGCATCGCTATGCCTGTTGTGTGTGCGTGTTGGAATGTGTGTACTTGTCTGTGTGTGTATTTGTCTTTGTGCCTGCTGTTTCTGTGCCACAGCATTCCTTCTCTGTGGGAGACGTTATTTATAGGTGTGCCATAGGAGGCCATTTTGGTTGGACAAGCAGAGATAGTGAGAAATATTGATCCATTTTCTAATTGTCCGGGGCTCGCTGAATACTTTGTCCGTGGCGGGGCTGCCGTGCGAAAAGCGTGATTCACTCCCACGCCGTTTAAAGATCGACCGTACTCACTTTGGAGAGGCCGTTGGAGGGCCATTGCTGCCATTCAGCTCTCAGTAGAAAAGAGTAAAACAAGAGGCTTTTTAACCAATGGAAAGCCTCAACTGTCCATGCCTTTTGTGTTCCCAGATGCCAGCATTCGACCTGTGGCCTTGTTCTATTGGAAAACATCTTTACAACAACAACACTATTAAATTCAGCAGAAATATTTACTGCTTACGTGCATTTGCAACATTTTCTATATAGTTGTTATTTAGGTTGATACGGTATAACCCCGCTCTTAAGAGGTAGCATATTACATCTCCCAGTTTCAATATATGCCTTAACCTTAGAATTACAGTGGCTATACCCCAGAGATAATGTGATCTGTATTTGGCGTGACTTAAGGAGCTCAATTTGGGACACGACCCATTTCAACAGCTGGGGCCTTTAAAATGCTATATCCAGGTTAAGTGCTTGCTCTGAGTGTTGTTTCCCTTGGGACGGAACCCTTGACCTCAGTTTAGACGCGGGGAGATTTGCAGGAAACACAGTTTGCTAGCCGGCGGGCGTGCAAGCGTGCGCGCAACACACACTCGCTGGAATCTAAAGTCTAACCTCTTCCTCTTCAATCTATCAACCGGCATGTGCCCCTTACACCCGTAAATAACATGTCTAGCGCTGTCCCATTTCGCCAGCCTTTGTCCATTTTGCGCCAAAGACAAAGGCAATGCTGGCTGCGAATGTTTTATTTCTGTATTCTATCACATCGGCCTGTAATAATACCTATAAATGCGTCAAAGGCAACAGGATGGATATTTATGGTTTAATACCACGAGCCGCACCAACAAAACAAACCCGGGCTGGCACACGCCCCTGTGACATCATACGCAAGGGATCACCTTGATTCATTGGAGTAAAATCCTCGTAGTGTAAGCGTCTGACAGCCGCCTACAGTAAATACCGCTGTCTCCGCTAACCTCTGGAAGCGGGTTATTAAAACACAGGGACGCGCCGTAGCTAACTCAATCGGAAGGCGCAAAGAGACGAATGACGACGGAGCTGTTGAAAACGAGAGCACCGGTAAAGAGAATAAACGACAGTAAGAGGGAACGAGAGAGGGGAAAAAACGGAGAGAGAGAGAGAGAAGTCACTACATTAGTCCATGTATGATTTATTCTCCCCTCGGGGTGAAGGAGACGCCATTTGTATTCATTTGCCTGTATTTTTATCCTGCATTCATCTTGCCTTCATATGCCTGTCACCCCTGTGCTAATATTATTTTGGCCATGCGATGTTCCTAACTGGTTCTTTAAAAAAAAAAAGATGGCCCCCGCGTGACAGCAAAGGGTGATAAGCAAGGCTTTGGCTCCTCTTGTGTGCATGTGTGTGTGTGTGTGTGTGTAAGGTGGGGTGATTTTATGTTACTCTTGATTTTATTATCATTTGCTATCTATTCTCTCTCTCTCTCACTTTATTTTACAGGGAGATTAAATGGTTTGGCAGGACAGCCTTAAGGTGGCAATAATGGTGTCTGCAGTTGTACAGCCAGACGTACACACGCACGCACACACACACACACACACACACACATGCGCGTGCATGCTCACGCACGCGCACACACACACACACACACACACACACACACGCGCGTGTGCATGCTCACACACACGTGTGCATTTGTTTATTTGTATTACAGTCAAGGTGAGGTTTTGGTGTTTCAGTCCAAGGACTAAAGCAGCTGTGGAGGACGTCTGCACCGGTGCTTCCGGACAGTATACGTGCACACCCACACACACACACACACGAGAGCAGATGGCAACACTGAAGGGTTGAGGTATAGAAGCACACGCTTCCAGATGCGGGCTGTTTTGTACGGCAAACCGTTTCATTCTTGCTGTCCGATCCTCCGATCGTATTAGATTAGACCGCTGTAGCTAAATCATAACGTTATCGTTCCCTTGTGCGTTTCTCTTGTTAAATCTGTATGTGAGCAGTAGTTTCCAGCTACGTCTCTGGCTGTCTGTATGCTACTCGTAAGGACACACACGGGGGGGTTTGTCCAGACCAATGTGCTCAGCTGCTGCTAAGAACACCATACTGTATGTGGTTTAAATTAGGTTCAATGTTACAGTGCGAGTATCGGAAGAAATGTGAACAACTGTATGTGTACCGGTGTAACTTGAAAAACAGAGTGCAAAGACCTCATGTAAACACACTTCCCTAATGCTTGTTTCCTCCCTTCATCCATTTGCATCCTAACTTCTGCCCTACATTTACCCCTCCCTTTCCTTCTCTTTGCTCCTCCCCTGCCTCCCTTCATTCATCGTGTGTCCCACCCTTCGCTATGATCAATACTCATTTCCTATCTTCTGTCCTCCACCCTTATGTTCTCCCCTTCTTACAGCCCTCCATAATTCCTACCTAGGTTCTGTCCTTCCTTCTCTACTCGGTCCACCTACAGTACACAGCGTTCGTATTTTGTCATTTCACTAACCTCCCCCCCCAACCCCCCCCCCCCAGCCCCGGCCCGTCCTCCTACCTTCCTTCCTTCCTCATTTCCCACTCCTCCTATCTCCTTGCTGCCTCAGTCAGCCTCCTGCATTTGGCTGGCGCATCCATCCAGGCGCGAGCGCCCAGCTGCACGACGATTACAGGTGGTGCTGGAACAGCGCGGAACAACAAGGCGCGCGCGTTTTTAAATGAACCTGTGTTCAGATGAAATCGCTAAGCCAGCCAATAAAGGTAAATTACCAAAGACAAAACGTGGCAGCACAAAGCGGGGGAGATGCCTGCCCGAGATTGCGTTGCATTAATGAACAACATAATTCCTGTATATGGCGGGCTTGCGCCGAGAGGTGCCTATCAACATAAGAGAGAAGAGGGGGTCTGGGGTGTTGGATGGGAAGGGGGGGGTAAGTAGCAAGAGATCGAGAGACAGAGAGAGAGACTGAGAGGGGGGAAAGGAAGACGGAACACAGCATTGACTACCTAATTATGCATTTTATCATTTCAGTCACAATAGAGTGCCTCCTCACTTTAGATGCCCGACGTACGTGCACAGCTGTGCCTATGCTGCTTTAATGACGAAGCTGAAGAACAAGCGCAAGCCGCCATATATTTACGTCTGACAATTGGCGTATCCTTCGGTGGCACCTCAATAACCGGTAACCTCTCTCTAGAAGTGGGAGGGAGGGGTGTGCGTGGCGTGGATTTAAAACTTAATTTTAAAGTCAATATTTTTTTCTTTTTGCTGCATGTAAACGCTTGGAAAACACCAAACGGCGCACTTTCTGTTCTGGCATTAATGAGGACACCCAAGCCCGCTGAAAATTAGCTCGCGCCGGGCCTTTACACTGCGGTTACAAGGGGACGGACCATTGCTCCCGGCCTTTTACTGCGGCTGTTTTTGTCCTCCCTGTGAAGTGCAAACTACAGATCACGCTATGTTAAGGAGGATCACCTTTCCCTTCATGTCTGCCTCCATCGGCATCCAGCCCACGTACGCAGCAGTCAACGGCCGGGCAGATCCTTCACTCCCCGCAGAGCTGTATTACCGTGTTGCCAGTCAATCACACACCCAGGCCCGACATCCATCCATCCGTCCGTCCGTCCATCCATCTCTCAATTCAGCCATCCGTGCGCTCGACCAACAGAGCAACTAAGAAAAGTATTTTGGCACGAGCCCCGCCCATCAAATTTCCTGTTATCACAAGCACCAGCTGACCCTGCAGTAAAAATCAAGCGCTGTAATCACCGAGTGGAGACGGAGATGGTTGGGGAAGTGGGGGGGGGGGGAGTCTGTGACACTCTACATATGGATTCACCGTCTCGTGAGTAATGGGGGTTAAAAAGGGAAAGTGGTTTGACTCCCGCTGCCAGATGGGCTTTCACCGTGCGCCGGAATCGGAGACGCCGGTGAATGTTGGAGAGTTTTTGAGGCCAGTTTTGACAGACCCTCCGCTGAGAACCCGCAATCAGAACCTGGGAGATGACTGGACAGGGGCGGCAGAACTCGAGAGATGGTCCGCCTTGTCAGATTTGTGTTTTTTTTCTCTTTACAAGGTTGATAATTCCTGTCAATCAAACATATGTGATAACAAATAAACTCTCTATATGGCTGGTGTTGGAGAAAAGGCACAGGGGCAATGTAAACGGCAGTTTTCTAAAGCGATTACACCCGCCGTGTGCCAATACGGTGCCTGAGTCTGGATATAAAACGGGCTTGGTGGGACGTGCACAGAGAAACGACCTTCCTCTGCTGTCAACTGTTGCCGAGGCCCCTGAGGCCGGCCGGGGCTCAGGCTGGCTGGTGGGGGATGAAGAAGCCCTAGTTATTAATTAATTGTTCATGCCCCATAGCCTTCCAAACAGACACAGCCCCCTCAGACAGCCGTTAGCAGCGGGGAGGGACTCTTTCTCTTCCAATTAGACCACCGAGGTGGCAGGGGAAGGGGGGGTGGGGGGGGGGATGGAGGGAAGAACAGGTGGTGGGGTGGGGGGTTTGCGGAGGCGCACTGCAGCACGCGACTGCCTGCCTCCCCCCCCTCCCTCCCCGACCTCTACTTTGCGCTTCGCCCAGGGTGGTGTCAGGAAATGTAGGAAGACTCACCGAGAGGCAGACCGAGAGAGAGAGCACCGCAACGCACTGCATGGCTTTTTCACAGTTACTACTACTTGCTGTGAAATGGCGCTCATATATAAATGAGCAACTATAGCTAGATAAGCGAGCACACTTTTAATGTGTTGTGGACGTCTTCAAGAGAAAAACGAGCATTAGAGGCAGGAGAAGGTAAAGGTTGCGGGTAGAAAAGGTGGAAGGTGACGACTGAGGACTCTTAAGTGTATATTAGATGTTTACGCGTTCCCTCCAACATGTTAGCACTTGAGAAATCATGAGGCGGCCGTTTTCAAGATGGCCCTGATGAGCCCATTGCATTGCATGATTAGCGAGGATCCTTCTGTTAAGAGCTCCTGAATACTCAGGCATATAAAATTAAACAGGTAGCTCATTTAAAATCCAGCTGAGGTGTGTGAATCGCCAATGTACAGAGGCGAAATCCCTTTAGAAAAGTTCCATGAAAAGCACTGATCTTTGTGCCAAGTAACTATCTATAAATGCTTGCGCTATCCTTTCCCGGAAAACAAAATTGTGGCCACCATACAGTTTTTCTTGCCCGCAGTGGCGATCGTAATAAAGTAACAGGATTTTCTCGGGCCAACTGTGCTTGCTGCAAGAAGAAGAGAAGAATAAAACCTAAAGGGTCTTAAAGCCGGAAGTAAAAATTTTGGTCAAATTCAGCCAATATCTACTCATCTATTCGTAATGACTCCACTTTTAAGTCTTTATGGCTTTTCACCGCACTGTCGTACGTTTATCAGCCACTTTTTCCAATACAAAATAACTTCAGTGGCCTGCATCCTCTTCAATGAATTACAATAAAAGCGAGATGCACAATAAAAATAATAATAATATTATGACATCAATAACCTCCCAATATTATCAGCAGCTCAGAACCCTGCAACACCTGCGTCCACTTCATCACCCCAAGCCTCCAGATTTATTGAGGTGGGGCGCAATGGGATCTAGGCAGAAAAGATACGTGGGTAATGTGGTTTTATTAAGAGAGAATAACTGCCTGCCTGACTGCATTATAGTCCTCACGTAGGTTGCATCTGGGCTATTAAATATTTCCAGTTGTGTGTGCAGATGGAATGATTCCTACATGTGTATTCAATTGTTGACAGTGCATCCATAACTGTGAAAAAGAACACAAGAGATGCTACCGCACAGCTCTGGAAAACAATTTAGACCACTGCACAGTTAAAACAATATATATATATATATATATAATACCTGCAATGTAAACATATTACAGATAAATTAAATTGTTAAACGGATGAAGTTGCCTCTTAATGGTTTCAGAGGTGTAAATACATAAGTGTGTGTGTGTACATGTATATATACATAAGCATTATAACGTACCTTTGCATGTGCACTAATATATTAAGGCTAAACACGATTTTACTGTAATGCCACCTGAATACCACCTTTGACAGTTTAGTGACAGACGGTAAAAAGTCTAAAATGATTCATCATCTTCAAAACAAAAATTCAATTTTAACTGAAAACGGGATTGGGCCCATTTCCAGAATTCAGTAGGGAGAAACCACACCGTAAAAACAACAACACAAGGTTAATGGATATAAAACATACTGTAAGTCACAGAACGCACACCAGTGCACAACGCGCTGCATTATTTTTATGCTAATGTGCAGCACTCGTCAGTTTTCTACCCTACGGGGAAACAAACACGGGCGTCCTTTGAATTATATTTTTACTTGTCACATTGCAAAACACAGCTAGCAGAATATCTTCTGTGTGTGTGTGTGTGTGTGTGTGTGTAAATCTCCACAGAGAAGTCGTTTTCATACCACTTACTCTAGAGAGATAATTTTGCTCTAAGGTTTCGGAACCAGGTCCAGAACACCGCCTCTTTGCCCAAAAAGGAGGAGACAGGCTTTCATTTGCTCCTTCATTCTTTATCTTTTTTTTTTACTCTACAGTATCAGCATGTTGCCTAGAAAATGTTGATTGGGATTTAGGGAGTAGCATAGATGTATTGGGGGGGGGGATAAGAAGCAGAATATTTTCGTTTGTTACTCAAGTTCTTGAGTTTGAGTTTCTGGAGAGTTTCTGCTTGTGTTCACAACAAATACTGGTACCCATTGGAACAATTTGTTTTATGCAAATTCACAAACATGTTTACCTACACTTCTTTAAAAATGAAGGACGCGTTGTGTTATGTGGTTTGTTTCATTTTGTTTTTTATGAAGAACTCCCTACCCGTGTAGCTTGGTACATGTATTGTTTGCAGTTCAGTCTGCTTATATGACATGGAGAACTAACTGCACATGTTTTGTAGATGTAAACCATATTGTTTTTAATTTCAATGTATTTGACTATAAAGTATCTCTCACATGTCTCTCAGTACGTCTCTCATTTATTGAGTCTGACAATAACGTTGACCTGATCTGAACTGTCTATATAAATATTGGCACATATATTTGTATCATGTTATTGTTTGTTTCCTTTCTATGTTTCACTGGAAACTGAGTGAGTGCAGCAGTATTGAAATGTAATGCACTGTATTCTGACAGATTAATACATTCTCATATAAAATGATTATCACATCAAATTACTGTATTCCTTACTGTATGCTTCACTACAATAACATTGACAGTGTTAACGTCTAAAACTTAAAGGAGAAAAGCATTTGGAAATAACACTTTAAATCAATTATGCAGTCATTATGCTTCAGAGAATTTCCTTTCTTTTCATATTCTCCAGGGCCATCTGTGTTTAAAAAAAATAGCAGATGTTTACAAAGTGGATTCATTTTCAGACTTAAAGTGCAACCATGTGTGTATCTCTAAAAATGGTCAATAATGAAACGTAAGAACAACTAATGGTTATTCTAGAAAGGAAAACAGAAGACAAAGCTACAGTAGTAAACGATATCTGAAGGATCCTGTGCGATACAGTATTTACAGTATATTGCTTTATAGCACCACTCTACTACATTTGTAAAGATGGCATAATCTCTCTCTCTCTCTCTCTCTCTCTCTCTCTCTCTCTCTCTCTCTCTCTCTCTCTCTCACCCCCCAACCCTATCACCACAACGACTGAGGATTTGTTGGGTCTGTGACCCCACCCGCTCTGCTCCTCTTCATTTCAGAGGCCAGTCACAGAGCTGGTTCAACCTAGGAGAAGCTCACCAACTTGAGAAGACCAACAAACCCTCAGCTACTGAACTACCAGGTCAGTGCAGACGTGACACGACCAGGTGACATAGGCAAACATTGTAGAGACATTCTGTCCCACACCAGTCCCAGGGCTCCAGTCTGCGACCAATCAGTCGCATTTTGCGTCTATTTAAAAAAAAAACTTGGGCCGCCATTTCACAATTGCAGTTTTAAGCGGCGCTGTCCTCTCCACGCGCTCCGCTACCGCACTCAAACGAACCATTTCAAATGTACGGTCCTCCCTCTCCACAACAGAGCAAGTAGCCTACATCATTTTCTCCTCAGAGTCAGGCAGGCGGAGGATTACGACCCCGAATAACTAGGAAAAAGGTAGCATCAAATTAGATCGATTTTACAGTTTGAACATGAGCAATGTTCTCCATTGATGCTCATGGCTGTAAAGTCAGTAGTAGTCACACCGACCTACGTAACCAAACTAGCGGCTATAGTGGTAGTAGACAGGGCAAGAAACTGCGATCACATTCTCACAATCTTCCCTAGCACAAGCGGCTAATCAAATGAAAAACTAGTAGCCTACAATGTAGTACATGATTGTAGTTGCAGCAATAATTCATAACCTCTTTTGGTCTTTTGTTTTGTGTTTGACCGTTCGAGTCATACAAAAATGAATGTCGCTAAAAATAAAGTCTGCCAAATTCTGTCGTTTTCCCTGTGTTGTTTGTTTACATAGCATAACTAGCTTGTTGCTAGGCTTAACTATGTAAATACGGTAAAATAGAATTACCAAACATTTGCTTTTCAGCAGACATGATAGCTGTATTACAATTGCTTGCATAAATATTGTAAAGTGAGATTTATTAATTGTAATGCGCGCGTCCCACTGCTCGTGCACATGAATACCGGAGCCGTAGATGACATGGCGCTCTGTTGTGAATGGGAAATTACACATACTGCAATCCAAAGATTAAGATGATTCTTTTAAAATAATGTGGCTGGAGGAGATGGAGAACCAAGTCAGACACAATTGATGAGTGTGCATGTTGAAAAAGCACAAGGGCTAATACAATTTGCGGAAGAAAGGGGATGTCTTCTGTGTGCGTAATATAGGCAATGTAGGAAACTCACCATGCTATTTCTAATACAAAAATAAAAACGGGTGCGACCAAATCATGTTCTAGTGCGACCAACTGAGAAGGTTGGTAGCACCAGTGTTAGGAGTGGTGGTAGTGCCGTAGACTGTTGGTGCAAGCTAGCTAACTCGCTGCTAGAACTGACACATACATGCCCCCCCCCCGTCCCGTCCCCCGCCAACCCCCCACCACCCTTCCTAGCTGGATACCCCGGTTCTGTCATCCAACATCAGAAAGACATAGCCTGAAACATCACCCGTGTCTTCACCACGGCACGCCTGAATGAAAGCGTTCGCCCTATGCTGACGCGCTAGCAAGGCGGTCTGACCGTGCGCTATGGGTCACTCACAGAGCTCATGCCAGGCAGGTGTATGTGGCGAGCAGAGTGCGCGTTCTACCCCGCGGACATGGCTCACCCTTTCTCGCCCTCTACATCTACAAGTGTGGCTAACAGTGGGGAGGATATTGCCTCGCGGAATTGCCCCCCCACTCCCCGCCGCAATTTAATCAGCATCAGCAGTATAACACGGGGGTGAGACCCCCGCAAACACACTCTCCCTGACTGCACCGTGCACAAACATCCCCCCCCACCACCACCACCCACCAAAACACACACACACACACGCACACACACACACACACACGCACCCGCATACACACGCACGCGCACACACACGCACACACACACACACACACACATATATACACTCTTAACGAGAATCAATATAGGCAGCCTGTTACACGGGAGCATGAAATTGCAGATAAGAGGGACTGTGTTTATGCGTCAGCGGGCTACTGGCCCCCACATGAGAGAGAGAGAGAGAGAGAGAGAGAGAGAGAGAGAGAGAGAGAGAGAGAGAGAGAGAGAATCAAAGTGAGGCAGGTGTTCAGAAGGTTTGCAGTCAGGGCTTTGTGTTGTTCTATAAGGGCGTATAACCATCCTGTTGTGGTACTTTCTGTTGTTCTATAAGGGCGTATAACCATCCTGTTGTGGTACTTTCTGTTGTTCTATAAGGGCGTATAACCATCGTGTTGTTTCTGTTCTATAAGGGCGTATAACCATCCTGTTGTGGTACTTTCTGTTGTTCTATAAGGGCTTATAACCATCCTGTTGTGGTACTTTCTGTTGTTCTATAAGGGCGTATAACCATCCTGTTGTGATACTTTCTGTTGTTCTATAAGGGCGTATAACCATCCTGTTGTGGTACTTTCTGTTGTTCTATAAGGGCATATAACCATCGTGTTGTGGTACTTTCTGTTGTTCTATAAGGGCATATAACCATCGTGTTGTGGTACTTTCTGTTGTTCTATAAGGGCG
>JAODUE010020329.1:0-23907 GCA_027564755.1 Amblyopsis hoosieri | reverse complement strand
GTATATTAGAGGGTTTGATATATGGGAGAGGGTTTGATAGTGTATATGAGAGGGTTTGATATACGAGAGAGGGTTTGGTAGTGTATATGAGAGGGTTTGATATATGAGAGAGGGTTTGGTAGTGTATATTAGAGGGTTTGATATATGGGAGAGGGTTTGATAGTGTATATGAGAGGGTTTGATATACGAGAGAGGGTTTGATAGTGCATATGAGAGGGTTTGATATACGAGAGAGGGTTTGATAGTGTATATGAAAGGTTTGATAGTGTATGAGGGCTGGATATATGAGAGAGGATTTGGTAGTGTATATGAGAGGGTTTGATTGTGTATATGAGAGTATAGCTGAGAAGTATGGCCTACATGGCCTCTCATATGGGAGTTTAACCTCATCTACTACTGTACTACTGTACAGTAATATAGGGCATATCATTTGGTACCCCTGTAAACATGTCTGTCTGTAAACATGAGGAATATCAAATAGTGATATTTAGTCTAATGGATAGCAGAGAATATACTGTATTTGTAACCCATACATACAAATATTATGGGTTTTAGTAGTTTCAAACAATAGGGTAAATAAGCCCTCTCTAAATCTCCATTAGAGTTATTGAAAACAGTATGTATATTATTGTATAATGCATAAATGCACTCTACTGTGTGAACCAATGGAAGACAGGGTTTCCTCAGTGGCCCCCTGCCCATGAGAAAATATATAGAGCACAGAGAAACCGTGTTTCCTCTTCCCTTCATGTTGGGGATCATGGAACAATAGCTACGGTGCATTGTAAGAGCCCTGAGAAGCTGTTTCCAGGATGGTTAAATAGTTGCTAGAGCTGTGCTGTTTTGCACTGTGATGCGTTTGTTTATTTTGCCTCGCTCAATAGGCCTAATGTTTCAACAACCATCTACTCTTTCCAAGTGCCCGTGAGCATGTAACTATATACATTATGCAAGGACATCTATTTATAAATATACACATTTCATGTGAATGTAAGAAATTGTCTTTACTTAAATTTCCCTGCTGTAAATATATTTCATGAACTTCCATTAAAGTGCCATAATCTCTTGTTGAATAAAATGAATTGCTGTTTTGGGTAATTTTCACAGCTGGAAGTAGGTTCAGACCACCAACACACACACACACACACACACACACACACACACACACACACACACACACACGCGTCTGTATCTTACAGGGTTACAGTAGTACCGGTCAAACCGATGAAGTTACTGTACTGAAGGTTTACCTTTAACAGTTGAGGAACCACAACGCTGCTAGAATATTCAGACAGCCATACCAATCAATCAATCAATCAATCAATCAATCAATCAATATGTATAAAGCACTTTAAAAACAGAAAGTGTAGGCCGACCATACACACCATGGTAGATTTCCCAAAAGAGAGTGTGTGTAACCCTTTATTCAAAAACAATTTTACGCTATCTCGTTTTGCTCAGTTGCTGCTCCAAGGGGCCAGCCAGCAGTTAAGGGTCACTTGATGCAAAGGCAAGCGCAAAGGTCACAAAGATGGGCATTCTGAGTCCCTTCACCTTGAATACCTATAGAGGAGAGGAGGGGTTGTTTGGGGGTGGTTTCTTCAATGGAAAGGAGATGGCCTGACTGAATGCCAACAACATCACTCACAGTAGCTGCTGGCAAATGCTTTTATGGTCGTTGTCTGTATATGCCTATGCTAAACCTAATATGCTTTTAATTAACTTACCTTACTTTGGGGTGTGCCCTCTGTTACTCCAAACACCTGTGTGATTATACCACTGGAGAACTCCTGCCATTGGCTGCCAACCCAAGCTTGTACTTTGATCTGATAGATTGTTGAACGGTTTGACATGGGCCTTCTCTCACACACATCTTCATGTGTGTCATGCATTATCCTCTGTAGAAGTTCGACAGAGAAAGCGATCGATGGATAGACACAGCAGAAAAAATTAAGCATCTACATAAACACAACGGCATGAAATAAATTATTTATCACAGTGACAGACATTTTCCACAGTAACAGAAATGTTCCTGACATACTGGTTAGTTGCTTCTGCATTATTATACTATACTTTGTGTAATTGTTAATTACTTAGCAACTACTGCCATCTAGTGGTGACACAAATAAGTTAATGTTGAATGTGTGTAGCAGACAGTCAGTCTATTTATTCCAAGGCTGTTATTTTCTTTCGAGTGTGGGTATGTGAGTTTTAACTAACCTGCAGTGAAAAGCCATGTGTGTCTGTGTCTCTCATAATGACTGCTTTGAGGATAAAATTAAATCCATACAGTTCAATGCTCCGGGTACAATACTGGTGTTCCTGAGAAGATGGGTAGATAAGTCCAATAAACTCACGACATCAGCGCTCAGTGATATGATACTTCACATGCTTATCATTCTATTTGTAAGATCACAGATTATTGAATTGTCTGTCTATATTCATTATTTTGTCTTTAGATAAGATACTACACCTTTTCAATGACCAAGCCAAAACGCACTGCCTGCTGGGAAAAATCTGTCAATCTCATGTCCCCTGAAGTGTAAAGCTGCAATTAAAGGAAGATGGGGTGTTAATAGATGAGAGACATGTACTATAAACTAGAAGAGAGTTGAACATGTGAGAGGGAGAAGACACACACACACACACACACACACACACACACACACACAATGTAGTATAACACCACGTGTTTGCATTATACTGTACTTCTATCTTAAAGGTGCGGTAAGCGATTGCCATCCGGTACACTTTGTCAAATTCAGGTCGTCACGGATGTTCTATGTGTGCGCACTGTCAAATAATCTGGTGTTTCTACATACACAGCCCTGGCTTTGTAAATGAGGACACAAAGTGGTGAGGAAATACTGAAGAGAGAGGTGTATTTGTTTTATGAGCGATCTTAGCCTACGATATCTTTAAAACTGTGATCCCACAGCTTCCAAAGGGAGGGAGCGAGCAACTCACGGCGTGGTAGTGTCGGGAGAAGACGTCTAGCAGCCAGGCGTGAGGGAAGACATTCATCTGTTGCAAACCCTTGAGGTGGTACCCTGTGTGGCACAGTGCCTCGTCAGTCAGCACACATATTCAGGGTGGCACGCATGCGCGCACGTGCGCACGCACACATACGCACACACACACGCACGCACGTACACACGCTGTCACCGACACTGACTCTTTGTGACGCCATGCAGACGGAGGGCCTGGAAGAGAGGGGTGAATCTCATTCCATCGGGCTGCTCGAGAAACACTCCAGGCATGGGCCAACTGAAGGGTTGTGGGGCTGGGGGTCTGGCGGCAGAGAGAGAGAGAGAGAGAGAGAGAGAGAGAGAGAGAGAGAGACAGAGAGAGAGAGAGACAGAGAGCGTAGTAGTTTGTGTGTTGTACCATGTGCATATTACCCTGAAATGAACAGAACAGTGAGAGGAAATAAGAGAAAACGTGAAGGAACAGCATCTACTCTGCTAACTGGAGGTATCTCTTTAAATGTGAAATTAAAGAGATACTTCCAGCCTGTCCTTTCCTCTCTCTACCCTGTCCCCGCCACGACCGGCATGATCCGGTCATTCATCTGTAGACAGCACAGTCACCTGGAGAAGTACTTGACGGTCGTCGTCCATAAAGGCGGTGACTTGTCTGCGGGGTTCAGCTGGAAGTACAGCCAGTACAGAACCGTCTGCACCAGCTGGAACTCACTGCCCGTGTACAGCCTGCACTCAAGAGCAGAGAAGACACAGGCTAGCCACCGTGTTCAGGCCGTTAGGGCACTGGGATTGAGGGATGTGCTTCTGTAGTGAAGGAGGAAAGATGTGGGTTTGGGTGGGAGGTTGTGCAAGTATGACGGAGGGGAAGGCTCTTTTAAGTTGTTATTAAATAAAGCACATAGGTCAATAGCAATTTTAAAGAGATGTAAAAATATTTAAAGAGGCCAACCCAAAGCAATACTATTTTAGTGTCGCCCTCTAGTGGTTTAAAATATCCTAACTCCCACTCTCGGTCAAACTATACTGTACAAACCCACTGCTGAAAGAGAGAGAGAGAGAGAGAGAGAGAGAGAGAGAGAGAGAGAGAGAGAGAGAGAGAACCTTGGGGATGTCAGTGTCTTATACAGCAGGTCAAAAGGCAGCTCTCTGAGGTAGAAGGACCAGGAGAGCTTTATGACCATATTGAGTTCCAGCCAGCGCTCACACTCAATTTTGAGACCAGCTTCGTTATACTGCAGAAAAACACACACACACACACACACACACACACACACACACACACACACACACACACACACGCACACACTCAGGCACACAAAAAGTTATACAAGTGACAGCTTAATTTTATGTCCTGGTTTGGTTATATACAGTAAATGTATGTGTGTGTGTGTGTGCGTGTGTGTGTGTGTTAATACGCGTGTGCCACACCTTGCAAGAGACTTTATGGAAATCACACACATTATGGGTACTGACACTGTTCGTCATTTCTGATATACACCTGTTAATAAAAATACACAGAAGACACAAACACAGAAATGAACATTTACTTATGACACTACAAGGAATGGTTTAGTATATATCGATGATGCACACAGTGCATCATCGATATATAGATAAGGCACATGAGACAGTCTATCGCCAATGTCTCTCCTCTCTCTCTCTTAATTACTAACTCATCTTCACATGCTTGGGATTCCAGGCTAAGTAGCCCTCAAATGCACTTAAACAATAAAAGCAGCACTGTGAATTATTGTTGCTTTGTATGCCTGCTGCTCTTTCATCCACCTACTGGTTATACAGGACTGTCTGTCTGTCTGTCTGTCTGTCTGTCTCTCTCTCTCTCTCTCTCTCTCCTTCCCTCCCTCCCTCCCTGACCACCCCACTGGCCTCCATGGTACCTTTGGTAGAGGTGTGGCATGCCCAGCAGTAGGGCAGCAGAGAGGACCCCCTCTCCCCAGAGGTCAGTGGTTGCGGCTGGGTCGGTCAGCCACCTCAGAGCGAACGTCAGGTCTGGGAAGAAAAAAGGTCAACCTTCCTGCTGTCTTCTCTATCTGTGTGTCTGGCTGGCTGTTGATCCATACATACCTTCCTTACTGAGGCACGGGGGGGTGACTGGCAGGTTAAGGGTGATGGGAATGAAGGGCCTTCCTGGCCTGCCACAGGCAAACACACCTGTCCCTGTCCCCACACCACACACACACACACTTCACTTTTGTGCTGTTACACACACACACTCTAGGACTATGAAGGTTGAGACCCTACCTGCCGTCGACTGTTGGCTCCTCTTTTGCCAAGCGGCTCTGTAAAGGCTGCTGAGGGTTCCAGACCTGGTGACCTGGCAGGGCTGGAGCGTCCACACACTGTTCAGACACTTGAGTAACACAACTGGTCACACACACACACACACACACACACACACACAAACACACACACACACACACACATTGAGAGAAATGCATGTTCAGGTAAACACACACCGACATCAACAATGTAATTACATTCTACAGTAATTAGGCACAGTGAAAGAACAATTAGTAATGAGCAAACACTTTAGTGAATAGGTAAAGAGAAACACTTAAGGACATTACTATTGAGAGAGTGAGATACCTGTTCTGTTGTTGTAGACCATTCTTTGTGTCAGCAGCTGCAATTCTACACTACACACACACAAGACACAGTAAAAGTCAACAACAAACATGATTCAAATCATTGTACCCATACCCACCCATTCCTCCACCTACCCATCCATCCATACAGTACATCCATCCATCCACCCATCCATCCATCCATACATACAGTACATCCATCTATCTATCCATCCATCCATCCACCCATCCATCTATCCACCAATACAGAACATCCATCCATCCATCCACCAATACAGAACATCCATCCATCCATCCACCAATACATCCATCCATCCATCCATCCATCCATACAGTACATCCATCCATCTATCCATCCATCCATCCACCCATCCATCCATCCACCAATACAGAACATCCATCCATCCATCCATCCAGCCATACAGTACATCCATCTATCCATCCATCCATCCGTCCACCCATCCATCCATCCATCCATCCATCTGTCCACCCATACAGAACATCCATCCATCCATCCATCCACCCATACAGAACATCCATCCATCCACCCACCCATACAGAACATTCATCTATCTATCCGTCCACCCACCCATACAGTAGATCCATCTATCTATCCGTCCACCCACCCATACAGTAGATCCATCTATCTATCCATCCATCCCTGTATCACACCCTGCGGTGCAGAGCAAATGCTCTGCGTGCTCCTATCTGCGTGTCTGTACAGGAGGCTGAGGCTACACACAGTCCCATTGTCCCACCAACAAAGGCTCGCCAAATTGAAAAGTCACTCACAATGGCCCAAAATGGCATGCGGCCCCATAAACCACACTTCATATTGTTAGCACACATGCACACCAACGCGGGGATTTGTCACGCGCGTATGCATACGCTGGCATACGCACACACACACTGCAACTCGCTCACATACTGTATATCGGACAAAATGCACAAGTGAAAAAGTTGGCAGGCACACACACACACACACACACACACACACTTGATGGCAGCCATCATGTTCCGTGCTGCTAGCATGCTGAGGCCATGTGGTTGGCTGTAGGCCCAATAACAGGGGGTTGGAAGGGGGGAGCAGGTCCCAACTGACTGTCTGTCTGTCATCCTCTCTGAGGTTCACTAAAGCCCCCCCCATCCCATTCTGTTTTTCTGAGAACCCCAAGGATCTCTATTTGCTATTTTTTACAATTTTACCTTTCAATTACATGTCATTTAACAGGTGCTTTGATTCAAAGTGTCTTACAGTACAATTACAGGTAACATGTCTCTCTCAAAGATGATTACAGGGATTGAAACCAGGATCTCCAGCTACAGTAATTGTAACCTTCCTACTGCATTCTGTGTTAAATGGGACGCCTCTCAATTTGTGTGCAGCATTGGCCTTGTGTTTGAAAGCAGTGTTATATAAAAATATTAAATATATTTTTGGTTTGAGATACGCATCCTTCTCCCACACCTGTTCTGTTGAGTTACACTCAAGGCACACTCTGTGCTGTGAACATTGATTTCTGTACTTGTGCACGCACACTCACATACTGACATGTATAGGTGACACACAGACAGCTTGCAGCTATACGATATTCTTGCTATGTCTAATATTATTATTATTATTATTATTATTATTATTATTACTATGATTATTAATTATTTTTAATTAATATTTTAACTTAGTCTAACCAGAGACAGGTGTCACAAACAGGTGTTGGCTACAAAGCCTTACGTACATGCATTAAAACATCTGTTCCAGGTTATTGTGACCTGTGAACACCTGTACAACATTGTGATCTGTTATAATGTCCATTTTATTGTCCCTGTCAAATAAACAGAAATTAATGAATTAATTAACTCAAACTCCTGTCTACTCCCCATAGAGCACCTCGTGGATCAAACTGTTTCCCCCTTCCCTTTATAATCACACACATCTTCATGGATAATTTCAAATGATAAACAATGGACATTTTGGTTTTGTGAGCACTATAATGCAATCAAGCAGCGTACACATTCAAATATACAGTACTTCACTGTTAAAAGTGTAAACATTTTCACATGGACATCTACTATTAATAAAGTTTGTATCTTACCAGCTCTGGGGTTGAGAAAGCATGGTGGCCTCTGATTGGTAGTTTACTCTAGATAGACAAGAAACAGGCCTATTCTCCCCACTGACCCTCTGAGGAAAGTCACCTGGAACATGAAGAAATCAGGAGTAATAGTAAGTAAGAAACTAAGAGTACAGCACCAAAACATTGTTGGGATTCAGACTAACACCAGAATGGTCCTAGATCTGCGTCACCAGTGGAGCCAGAACAGTTATAGATTATAGTCAAGGCCGGAAACATGTGTGTCATTTAACACTGCTCTAAATAAGAAGAGAAAAAAAGGGGAGAATTTATAATAAAAAGCAAAATAAACAACAAAAACAACATAAAGAGAGCACGGGTTTAAGACAAATGAGCAACATGAAATGCTATAAAACATGTGTCTGCTAGCTATGTTTGGAAAGGGTTAAACAGCCAACAGCCAAGCTGTTCTCCCTCCACTCCATCTTTGTTCATCCCTCTGCCACTCGTATCAACACATCCCTGTCTTTGTTCCAGTCTTTCTTGTGCCCCACAGGGGATCCTACAGTATCTATCTGGTGGCTGTCAAAAGCCTAATTGTTCAAAAGGATGGCACTGCCAGAGTGCACGCCAACTCCTCTGACAATCTCTGCTTGGAGGCTGTGCCATGCTTGATCTCTCCAGGTGCCACTGGGACTTTCTGCCAGGTTCTCAACACCAGGTTGGCGAGGATTTGGCCCTAGAACCATTCAACTCTAGAACATTCTGTTGTATGAAAATGCAACCCCTCCTGGTCCAGTAAAGCAGATTTTTTATTTTTTTGGCTGAGCAAGCTGTTGCTGGCACAGCCAATGCAGAATAGCACGCACAGATTTATGTCTGGCTTAGAGCTCGTTGGAAACTTGGGAGTTTTGATGAGTTCAGGCTGACTGCCAGGTTGACCTGGCTACTCCGCAAAAGCAGACAGACACAGCAGGGTGCATGTCAACAATGGCTGGGATCATTTTAGGTCCTTTGGCAAGACAGTGAGAAGCAGCTCTCCGAGATCTGGGATGCTGTTGTGTCCAAGCACACATGCAAGAAACAAAGCAACAGATAGTTCCACACACAGACACACATACACACCAATTATCTCGCAGGTCTTGACGGACCTCCGCAATAAATTAATCTCAGGTGAGCCATGCAGTTTGATGTGCTGTCTCCTCCTGATGTTAGTGAGATCAGTCTGAAGAACAATGGAGAAATAGTTGCTTAACATCATTGATCAACCTGGAAATGTAATCCAGGTGTCATCAACAATAAACAACCAGTGTTTATAGGCCTACTAATAATAATTAGACTAATTAGGCTAGCCTACTGTTGATCTAATAGTGAATATGGCTACTTCTTTAAGCAAAGATCTAGCCATAGTCACCGGAATGTTTAGATTCAACTTTCCAATCAGCTAACAGCTTTAACAGTATGCATTATGTAGGCTAAAGTAAACTCAGTGATATTTAGCAAGCTGTGTGGGCATTGGTCAAAGCTCTGATTTCAAACTATTATTATCCAACACGTGAACGAAGAGCTATAGCCCGTACTTTCAGCACCGATCTGTGGACAGCACGCAATGACAGATACTGCTCTCTTTTGAGCTCTCTCAATTAATCGATCTTTACTTGGCATGATAGGCTACTGCATGAAACATCATAATACTGTCGTCAAACCAGTTTACACTGAAGGCTTACAATAAAATGCCAGTTTTTTCAGTCAAGTTCAGGAGAGCCGTTGACTAAATGTCTTCAGTCTGATGTTGACATACCGGTAATCCTCTAGGTGCTCTTGAATTATTACGCAGCGTCTCCGTCCGTCCGTAAATATCCTGTGTAGTCTAGGAACAGGTTAAGATATCACTGACAGGCTACGTTACGGCAGTAGCCTACTGTAGGCTTGTGATGTCTTTTTTCTAATAAAAAAACAATGTGTTGCTATTGGGCACGTATGTGGGCTACCAGTCATATAATACTTAATTATATGACGCTGTAAACATATCCCTAAACAAACCGTTACAGCGCAACCAGAGCCATGGAAATAACTACACTGATCGCAACCATTCTACAAACTAAACATGTAAACTATTCTATTTTGTGTTCGTTTCTAGGCTTTTTTTTAATTTACATTTTTATTTAATATTTTTCACCATCAACATACATCAAATTTAAAATAATAATAATAATAATAATAATAATAATAATAATAATAATAAAAAAAACGTTTCTAGGCTTTATGGACAGTCGACAAGCCCAATGACGTGAAACGAGACGTCACCGATGAGCCTATCACAGACACAAATACTGGAAATACTGGGCATCACATGTAAAGGTCTCTCTCGTTGGTTGGATTGCTGTCTTTAGACGCATTCGGTTACCCTCGAAAACTTGTTAAACATTCTTAGCGAGTAACTTCACTCGATGTACATTTTAGATTGTATTTATGTCACACATTAAATAATTATGTTTATATGTATTATGCATTTTACATTAATAACATACATTCGACAATTAAAATGATTGTACAACTTCACAATGATAGCCTTGCCCTACAACAATAATTAAAAAAATTCTGGTTAGAAAACTAACTTGTTTAAATATTATTACAATTTACGGTCTACAATAACCTAAAGTATTGTAGACCGTACATTTTAATACTATTTAGGTCCTAAACAAATAATCGTTAACGATCGCAGAAGTGTACGAGTAGACCCTGAACGCGTCACTGGTATCTACAAGGAGGGGGAATCCAATGGAAGCCTTCGTGGTCTCTACACAGAAGAGACAATCGAATGTGGATTAGATTGAAAATAGACTAATCTAGTGGAAAACTAATTCAGCGACTATATTTAATAACCTCTATCTGGATCTAAGACAATCGTCGTGGTGGTTTAAAGCCACCAATTTTCCGTTATCGGTGTCAGTTTAGCCTTGTTTATATTGTTCGAGGAAGCAGTGAACGAGGCCCAGTTCTACCGTACCGTATGTGAATTTAGCGGCCGCCTCCAGACTGTTTAGTGCGGAACGGCCTTTTAACGCCACAATGTAAGTCGAAATATTGACTTAATTAAATGGTGTTTAGTCCTTGTGAAAATATCAATCGACACTTGTTTCTCATTGTGCTGTCATGGTCAAAACAACGCAAGTTCGTTAGTTATTGTTAAATAGCTAATTAGCTTTAAGATAGCTCGGTTATGGGCTCTTTCTGAGCTACCTAGCATGCTATTAACGTTAGATGTATTAGATATAACAACGTTAGACGCAGACGACATCAGTCGTTGGTGTGTAATTATTAATATTACTTTAGCACACGATTAAAAATAATATGACGTGTTTTAAGTGTTTTGCCTAGGGGTTATCTATGTTATGTTTTGTTTTCATAGTTTTTCTTCTACGAAGTTAGCATCCTCTGACCACAGCGCACTAGCTGGATTCATTGACGGGTGACATTACGTTAGCTGTGTTATGCTACATCAGCTGGCTAAGTTACATGATCGTGAGCTGGTACGAATACACTGTACAGTTTAATTCAGACCAGTGGTATACCGGTACGTTGTTTTGTTGACATATTTTAAACTTGTCTTTTTTAAATATTTTTATCCATCTTCAGACTCATTGACCTTAGACATTTGTTGACAAATGGAGACGCTTGAAATTAATAGTTCAGGTCAGATCATTTGGTGGTTGAATAATACAAATCACCTTTAAACTGAACTAACATTACTGTGCAATTCATTATCTTGGAATTACACCGTCAATGTGTAGCCTAGCTATACAGGCCTTAAAATATTTGGATTTTAACTTAAATATGAAATTATCAAACAGCAAAACATATGGACACATTTATCCATACATAATGGACATATATGACCATACAGTATGTTTGGCCAAATTTACAAAAAAAAAGCTGTCATCTTTAATCACACGCCTATATAATGAAAAACATCTTTCTGTTTTGTTTGCTGTCTCAGAAAATATGACCCATATGCAACAATGACGTCCAGATTCGGTAAAACCTACAGCCGGAAGGGAGGGGAGGGCTCATCTAAATTTGATGAGGTATTGTCCAACAAGAGAGCCACCCTCAGCACCAAATGGGGGGAGACCACCTATAAGGCCAAGGTGGGTTCCAAGCGCATCGGGGTGGCTAAAAACGACTCCGTGCTGGACCACAAAAGGCCCCGCATCTCTGACGAGAGCTCCGAGGACCCCTTTGGTTTTGATAGCGATGAGGAATCCAAGCCTGTGACCTCACGCAGCACCCCACACGCAAGCAGTAAGGCTTCTCTGGCCAAGCCAGCTTCTGCAGAGCCTCCCCAGGCTGAGAGGCCAGGATACTCCCTAGATACTGGAAATAAAGCCAGCCTCATGGGGTGGTCCCAGTCAGGTAAAATAACATTCTTCATGATTGATATACATGCTTCTAATGCTTAAAATATTTTCATTGTACCATTACACAGTGAGGGCATAATGACAAGTCGGTGACTTGACAAAAATATGGTTAACCTTCCATGGAATATAAGGCACGGTATCTTGACACATGACATTTAAAACTGATATTTCTCTCTATTCATTCGATAACATTTAGGCTATGACTAAGCAGATGAGTAGACCTATCTTGTATTGGATTGTAACTTAACATATTATACCACTTTCTAAAGTATTTTTACAGTTTCTAATCTAAATAATTAATATTTACTAATTTCCATGGAGTAGACAGAATCCATTTCTTGATAATCCACTACTCCCTGAACACTACTGCACTATGCTCTGAATAATTAGGCTAATTGGAACGGATGTCGTGGAAACCTCCATGTGGACTTGACACATTAACATCTGGAAAGTCCTTGACCAAAAACACTACCGGTTTCAGAACGGCTCATGAAGGACTGCCTCGCTCAACAGCATGTAATGGCAGTGGTTTATCAAGTGAAGGGCCTTATCCAATTCTAGCCCAATATTATCAAGGGCCAGTACTAAAGGACAAACTGTCTGAGATTATTTTTATTTTATTTTATTGGCATTATCAGTGTATTTTATAAATCTAGCTCTGTAAGAAACTGATATATTTTATTCTTTTAAAGGATTAATTTGATGCTCCTTTTCACTTGTTGACACAGTTCCTTGACTTCTCAATGCAATGCAGTTCACAAGTTTAGATTAAAATACCACATAGTTTATGTGGAATAGCACATCATACAACAACTCTTTAGATGATTTCAGTGACTGTTGCTTTAAATTTAACAAGCCACTGCCCACCCCGCCCCGACTTCTACGTAGCTGTGTTGACGTGAGGCTATGACTGCTTTACTGCTAGTACGGTACCAGGCTACTCAAACGAGGTTAGAACATCTTTTTATGGGTTTTGGACCACATATGATTTATTTTCAGCAGTGTTTTCAAGGTGTTAATATTACGCATGAATTCCGCCTCGCCGTCCAGACCACAGTAAAGGATACAGGCGGCAGAATGTAGTTAATTGTTGTTCGTGTCAACCTCATAAACACAGCAGCAGCTTGGTCAAACAGTCCTGTGTAGGATGGTGTTACATTTTGATAACCAGCCATGTATATACTAAACACATTATTTCATGAATGAAGGTTAAATTAAACCATAGCACAACATCGCAGCCATCCTTGCCCGCTAAACAGCCATGTACCCATAAGCACGTATTAATTCATGAATGAAGGTTACATAGCACGAAACCGCAGTCGTTCTTGCTGCTACAGATTTATGATAGATAGCTGCTAGCAACAACACAAAGTGATTTTCGGTTAAACAAGAAACGTTAAAGTTAAAAACAAAGACATATTCTGTCTTTGTTATTATTACAGACATAATGTTAAATGTTTTGTATGACGGATCACTGAACAAGATAAAAGCATTATTACTCGCGGTACCAAAAACGGCAATGCGTTTCCGGCAGGGGATACAATTTTGGTATGACACACGAGCCTGTCTTTATCAATGAGCAATGTTTGGGTTAATTAAATCAACACAACATTATTTAAGCAGCCTATTTTTAATCCGTTTACTGTTTCTGAACAATAGCCTATAATAATCTAATGTAGTTATTGATGTGCACATCACTCTTGATAATATGCCTGTCCTGCAGACTCTACTTGTTTATGCTATGGTAGCCTACAGTTACTGTGTCAAAAAATATATTTACAGATTTGGTCATCTGCAAATGTTGAACATTAAACTTTTACTTACGGTTTGTGTACTGGCGATCAACATCAGTTCCTTGCCTTGTATATTTTGATGAATACCACGTAGGTGGCCATATCCTCATAGGTGGCCATATCCTCATAGGGGCGTTACCAAACAAACTGCAGTAATTACGCAACATATGCACTTTTCTCTCATTTGCCTGTTTCCCTGCCTCTCTCCCTTTTTTAGCCAATACAGACCAGGAAGCTAACAGTCCAGTTTGAAAGGCTTACTACTTCTCTGTGTCACATCAACATTGCTAATTCCAAAAACAACTAGAAATACTTGGTTTTCATGGAATGGGTCCTTTAAAGCAAATGACTCTACACATTAAAATTCTGGTGTATACTTTCCACTCTGGTGGGTGGAAGGTAGGCTAATGTTAGTGAAAGTCATGCATGTTTCAAAAAACCTTCCACACTTAAAATGGACACCCCGGGACAGACAATAAGTATACAGTATTCACGCACACACATTGATGTAATATCAATCTTGATTTTATGGTAGGCAAAACATCCCAGAGCATCCGTGGCGTGCTTTCAAGTTGTTCTCCCTCGGGTTCCTGAAAGCAAGTGCAAACCTTCAGCTTCCTATGTATTTGCCATGAATCCTCTTCCAGATGACACGCTGGGGAGCAGCAGAATACAGCCATTAGTTTTTTACTGTCTTCATTATGTTGCGGCAAGAATACTATTAACAGTAGTATGCCACTAGATTTGCTTTCGGTTAAAAATAAAAAAAGATGGCGCTCAAAAATTGGAATGTCAAAATATTGTCTCTGTTACTAAACCTAAAATATGTGGCGCATGCACATACTGTATAGACGGTTTTACCATAGTTTTATGGTTTTAACGAACGTATGTGCGTTGCCACAGCTAATTAATGTCCACTGTTATTAATGGTTTGCAGTCGCTGGCACATTGCACTATGCATTGTAAGGACGGAGTCAATGTTAAATGGATGAGGAGACTGACTTTGGTTTAATGGTTGATGTAGTCTTGGGTGAAACCTGACCCTGAAATGTAATTTAGTAAATAATGTGTTTTTTTCTAAAGAAGAGACGGCGACCACAGATCACTGCTGTGCGAATACAGAGGAATAGCTGACTTAAAACTTATACATAGCCTACAGTATGCATTCACTTACCAAAACAGAAGCCTCACATTTCTCTTTATATGAGCACTGCGGTATCCTTTGGTCAAATGTTCAGTATGCTTACCGGTTTATCAACTTTTTCTTCGAAAAACTTTCCCATGTAAAACTCATGTTTGGCTGGTGGACGATATAATTTCAATTTCTCCAAATTACAGTAAGGGATTCAAAGTTGTGCTCGACTATGAAAATCCACATAATGGTTTGTCTCAAGTCTAAGCTAAGTCCAAGCTAAACTTCAAAAGTCTCCCTCATGGATGTAGCCGATCTCCCCTCTTCTTGCTAATGTTATGTTGGCGCTAGACAGATGGACAGCAAACTCAGAAACATGTAATGTAGTGCGCTATGGACCCACTTGACATCAAATGAATGTGATCTACATTGAATTCCATCTCGGTCGGAACCCATCAGCTAAATCGTCTCTTAATAATAGTCTACTTTACTAGATCTATTGCACATTCATGTTTTCTCACACAGGTACAGACTACTATACACACATGCATTGATACATTTAAGATTTCAGCTGTCATGTCAAAGATTCATCTGTACGCAGAGAAAACACCCTCGTGTAGGCTTTGTTTACAACCGGATTTTACAGGCCCCTTGACTCTCATCTCTCAGCACTGAAACGAGGGGAGGAGTCTGCGCCTTGCTGAGTTCTCAGTATAGGTTCGATTGGACGGCCCCACTATGAAAACAAGAGCGCCTATTACTACGCTAGCTGCAGTTGGTGTTGATCGCAGCACGTTTGGTTCAACAATTAAATTAAAGACTGAAATTGGCATCCCCTCTTCAGGACTGGTAGCATTGCCCTCAGTGTAATCTGTCAAACTGACAGACAGTATTTTTTATATATATGAATGAATGAATGAATTAAAAAAATCTCACATTTCTTTGACATTCCACCCGCCACTGTGGCTGGTATACAAGGCAAAATTAACCGCCACTCTGAAAAACTACCAGCAGTTGGCTGGTGGCGGGTGCTAATTTCCCACCGTGGCTATACATAATGGCAGGAAGTTTGCTGAAATGTATCATTCACAGATAATGTAACTGCCATTTACGAGTGCTAGAAGAGAGCTGTGACATTGTGAAAACATAGCCTACAGGAATACAAGTCACTGTTGCAGTTTTCATTATATCTTCTTCTTTTGCTCACATATGCTGTATGCTAATCTGTTTCTAGCAGTGCCATGTCATTTCCTAGGAGATGGGGCTGTTATTTAAAACCTTTTAAATGGCATCCCCAATTTAACACGCTCTGGAAAAGTATATTGAAACAATTCATATGTTGATTTGAGTATTTCCAGTACTGCCAGTCCACTGCTCTGACATCTGATTATGCAGGACTGTCATGGTCATGGTCAAGTAATGTGCACATGTAGGATAACCAATACAAAGTCCTTTTTAAAGGGAACAATACAGGATCACAAAACATAAGAATTGAGCTGCTTGCTGTTTTTAGACTACTCTTTTATTGTGTGGTGTCATAGGGCAAAGCTGATGCTCATTCTCAAGATGTTTCGGTTTTGTGATTGTCTTTGAATTGACGTCTGCACAGAAGTGAAGTAACGAAATGGCCTACTTTTAGGCCGTGCCTTTGCTCCTATTCCCACTTGTTTAGAAACCACAGTTCTTGTGCAAAGCGAGCAGAATTTCTTTGATGCTGTGAATCAATTTCCTCTTATTGCTCAGTTGTCCCATATTATCTGCACATGCAAGCCTAGAAGATAGCTGCACTAATCACATAATTTTCATTATAGGTGGTTGTGGATGACATTGAATTGTGCACATTGCAAATTCATGTTTTGCCTAACTAAATATGTTGTAGCCCTTTTTTTAATTTTAAAATGAATGTCGTAATACTAGACAGTGAATTGATTCTACACTAGAACCCCATAAACCAACCTAACCTCTGTTTTCCTCTCTGTAGACAAGTGTCAACAGAGCTCATTGTTACCACCAGAGAAGCAGCACAGCTATTCCTGGTACCGAAATGCCTCAGAAAGCGACACAAAACCCCTGGCCCAAACCACTACACTGAAGACAGAGGCCAAGGCAGACTCTGCAGCGTATGACTCTAGCTGGGATGCTATTATGGGATTGGGCTCTCCCTTGCCACCCCCGAGTCAGGAGCCCCGCAACCCTCCGTCCACACTGTGGGCTTCGACGGTGGGCGCAACCGCCAGCTACGGGTTGAGCCGCAGTCTTATCTTGGGCCAGACCATTGAGAGGAAGTCCCCCTCACCACCGCGGTTTCCCATCCCCAGTGAGAGCGAAGATGTGGGGAGTGACTCTGACATGCCCGTGGAGCCGTCTGAACCGGAGGACCACTCCCACACCCCGTCCTCCCTGCTCAGGAACTCAAACTGTCGGACGTACCGGAGGCCCAACAAACAGGGCTGTGGCAAAGCCTCAGACTCCAGCAGCGACACTGGCGGCGGCACGCTTGGTGCCGGCAATCCCAAGCCTTCGTCAGATGTTGGCGGCAAGACTACCGCGGTGGGCGGGGCTGGCCGGGGCCGAGCGAGGGACTACACGGTCCTCCACCCGTCCTGCGTGTCTATGTGCAACGTCACCATCCAGGACCGCGCGGCAGAGGAGTTCAACAGCAGCAGTGCGCCCCCTAGTGTAAGCGCGGCTACGGCTGTTGTCTCAACAGAGGTGGGAGAGGCTGTGTGGCAGAGGAAGAAGAGTGAACCAGCTGTAACCAAACCCAGGTACTACCGCTGGAGAACAGAACGTCACTCTAGTCTTGCTGTAAATGGTGGTCTGTTAACAGGAAGGACATAGCAATGCCTCATGCTTCAAACTAAATTTGGATGTTGTTTTGTATTTCTGTGACAAAACCGCCCACTGAAGGCGTCGACGCACGTCAAGAGACGCCAGCGTTTTAGAACTAGTTCTTTTTAACGGGGCAACACCCACTGGAGGAGTCTGACGCACATCAACGCTCCCGATGGCGGCCTTCAGCCATTAAAATAATTAATTAATACACAAACACAGTTTATAGTTCATTGAATAAATACAATAAAAAATACATTTTACTACACTTTATCCTAATGCAGGACACAATACTAAGCCACTCAATATTTCATCAGCTACCACTGCCTAATCGTTAACTAAGCATAGCACTGGCAGCAAGCTGCAATTTCCCTTCTTATGCCCGGCCTGTGTTTATGTGAGCTTTCCGTTTTTTTTCCAGGGTCAGGCCGACCCAGAGCAAGTTGAAGAAGGACAGCAAGCTGGACCTGTTCGGCTTCGATGACGGCGAGACCCAACCGGAGGAGACCACAGCGGAGCACACGCCCAGTGGCTCCAACTACAAGATCAAATACTTTGGCTTCGACGACATGAGCGACAGCGACGACGACGACGACGGTTCCAAGGAGAGGAGGAAGGCCATGAGGTGTGCCGTCACCAAGGCCGCCTCAGCAGACGTTGTGGCGGAGACGGCGGTCGACAGCCCCCCCGACCCCTTCCAGACACTGGAGAACTGTGAGGGTCCAGACGTACGAGCAGCCAAGGAGAGCGTGGGGAACACAGCCTGGTGTTCAGCCCGTGCCCAGGCGAGCGGGAGTGCCAAACCAGGTTGGTGCGCTGCGTTCACACGTGCACAATAGGGCTTTATTGGGTATAGGTGTTTGATGATGAGTAACACGTAGTGGTGTCTATGTTCGCCTATTGGTTAAACGCTGTCCAATAGTAATCAGAGGTCTCTACACCCAGTATAAGGAAACAACTTTTAACACTTCCCAATGGAGAGTTGCCAGACCTTCACAAAGTGAATTTTAGGTCTGGTTACACCAGGCTAGTGCTTGTGTGCCTACACCATATAGAACTATATAATAACACCAGCGTTCTGAGTTCATATCAATTGGTAGGCCTATTTTAAAAACATGAAATTAATTTACACAACTTTAAATGTTATAATAGCATTTATTAATTTATAGCCTAATGCCTATTTGATCCACTACTACTTTAGAGAGGGCACTGTACATAGCCTACTAGATTTATTTGAAAAGTTTACAGCCTGGCTGAGAGCGTCTCCCTTGTTATTTTTGATTGAAAATCTCACAGGGAAACTCACCCAGATGTGACACATTGATGCTTAGTAGTATGGTGCCGCTGCCAGGTTAGATAGTCGTCTGAAGTCTTGCATCAAATGTTTGACCGCATGACCATTAAAATATTTTAGCCACCAGAACCACTAAGGCATTGAATTCCCTTCAAAACATCAAGGTATAATAACCCCCTTCACTAAAGTTACCGCTGGCATACCTAGATAACTTTAGCTCGAACGTTATTTAATCACATTATTTTCATTATTAATTATTTAAATAAATAATTTTAGTTTATCATTGTTACGAGGGGATTGATGAACGAACGAGCACTGAACGACGAGCAAAACAAATGTGCACGGATACGCCATTGGCAGTTAACAGCATAATGATAAAACGATACTACAATACAACTACAATAATATCCAACAACGTATACCGGTAGTTTACTGTAAGTCCGGTGTATAACTGGAGAGCATTCAATGTAGTGATGGCTGCAAGACTGAAAGCCAGAGTTTAGTAATCCAAAGTAGAACTGAACGGTGAGAAGGAGCACCACCCGTACGGCGATACAAACGTTACAGCCAAGAGGAGAGAGCGGACAACCGTTCATTTGAATGCAGTAAGCGGACAGCTCCACAGATTTGAGACTTCATGAAGCAACGGCGCGGCAGTGGCGGTAATAATAATAGTAATAATAATATAACGTGAACATACTTGGGACAGGATGGTCGAGTGCTCTGGGTGTTGGGCTCCCAGCCGGAAGGTTATGGGTTCATACCCCGTTGTTGACCTACCTGTAAGCATCCTTGAGCAAGATGCCTAACCCCCTACCCCCCCTAACTGCTCCCGGTGGTTGGTTGCACCTTGCATGGCAGCAATCACCATTGGTGTATGAATGTGAGGCAAAATACTGTAAAGCGCTTTGGATAAAAGTGCTATATAAAAGCAGTCCATTTACCTTTTACTTGCAAGTCGCACTGGTGCGCCTAGTTATACAATTTAGTCGCATTATCTGCAAAAATGGTCGCAAAATGCGACTAATTGGTCGCAGTCTGGAGCCCTGGAGTAGCAAGATAGGTCAGGGATGATTGGCTATCTGACTGGGTCATGATATGTCTATTCTAAAGTGGTTTGCAGGATTTATCTGCTTATATAATTGGGCAAAAGATGGACAGACGGCGATTGTCGTCAGCTAGCGAACAACCATATCACAATAGGCACAGTAGGCTACAGCAAAGTGAGTGAGCACGAGCAGTAAACTATGACTATATACTAACTATATATATATATATATATATATACACACACACACACACACACACACACACACACACACACACACACACACACTGTTTCCTTTTACTGTTAGCATAATGCATTGATTGCATTGTCAGATCTATGTAGACATCGAGATGTGTGTGTGTGTGCGTGCGAGAGAGAGAGAGAGGGGAAAGAGAAAAGTAAGGTGATCCTTATCACAGCAATTCGGCGAGCCTCGGAAACAGTATATTACGCAGTGTTTCACTAGATCTTTATAACTGTCTGAACACTGCTTTGACACTTTTTCACCACTGTTTTTACTTATTTTAAATGTATTTTTTAATCACGATGTCTGCAAAACATTGTGATGCCTGTCAGCCTTCAGGCCTAAATTATTTATACATTAACACACAGGAACACAAAAATACTTCTTCATGGTCAGGTCATACTTGGAGGCCAATATGTCAGCAAGTTATTTGGTTGCCAGTCAAATGTTTAAAGCCTTATCTGGTATCCAGAGAGTACGATTATATCAGCTAGGCCTAAGACCTGCGCAACACACCCCACTAGACGCACACACTGTCAGATGTCTGTGCTACTGGTTCTACAAACACGGAGCCTGTTGGGTAGATGGAGTGAAGAAGCTTACCTCCCAGTATGCAATTCTTCATGTAAATCTATGGTGTTAAATAAGCATGTTGAACAGACGTGAGTGGGATGTATAAACGCTTTAGTGTTGCTTTTCTGTTGTTGCTTAGCAACTATTGGAAGAAAACATTTTGAAACCTGGCGCTGTGATTTTATGTAATATTAAATATGTCTACATGCATTTATATACGGTATAAATAAATAAATGCTCAATGCTGGAGAGTGTAGTAGATCTTATTAAGAGAATACATCATGAAAATGGCCCACAGTGATTGACACTGCTCTATATGAATTGAGTTGTAACACGAATACCCATATGCTATCAGACAATAGCTTTAACACAGCTGTACGTATAGTATACACATGCTAAATACACACTGGTGCATGTCCACAACAAATTTGTTTACAGCTGACAAATATTGTTTGACAAGTTGCCTGTCACTCTAGTGAGTTATAATTAACGTGCACAGATACACATCAGTTTTTACATATTGTGAGTCAGTTTGATAACTTTAATTTAGGTAATGTTCCTCTTATATTCATATTAAAGGTATTCCATCAGTAAGGTTTCTGTTTAAGTACAGTGAGGGGAAAAAAATGATTTGATCACCTGCTGTTTTTGTATGTTTGCCCACTGACAAAGAAATTATCCTTATATAATTATAATGGCAGGTTTATTTGAACAGTGAGGGGCAGAATAACAACAACACATTTCAGAAAAATGCATGTCAAAAATGTTATGAATTGATTTGCATCTTAATGAGTGAAATAAGTATTTGACCCTGCTGCAAAACATGACTTGGTGGCAAAACCCTTGTTGGCAATCACATCGGTTCTTGTAGTTGGCACCAGATTTGCACACATCCCAGGAGGGATTTTGTCCCACTCCTCTTTGAAGATCTTCTCCAAGTCATTAGAGTCTCGAGGCTGATGTTTGTCAACTCGAACCTTCAGCTCCCACTACAGATATTATATGGGATTAAGGTCTGGAGACTGGCTAGGCCACTACAGAACATTTAACAGGGCTTATAGAGCCATTATGTTGTTGCCTTGGCTGTGTATTTTGGGTAATTGTCATGCTGGAATACTCATGCACAACCCATTTTCAATACCCTGGCTAAAGGAAGGAGGTTCTCATCCAAGATTTGACTGTACATGGCCCTGTCCATGAGTCCTTTGATGTGGTGAAGTTGTCCTATCTCCTTAGCCAGGCATGCAAACTTGTTCTTTAATCTACAAAATCTACAAACTGTTAAAGGGCTGTCTGTTTAAACATTTGCACGTACGGTCCCGATTAATATAGTTTTATGGTATGGTGTGGTCGCACCTGGCGAGTTGACTCTCCCGTTGTCACTGGTCTGCATGATCCTGGTAAAAATGAGAGTGTGCGCTGTTAAAATACGAGTCAACAGGCGGTCCAATGAAATTAGTGTGAAACTTTTTCTTTGGCCAGCATAAATTATTCCTACGCAATACATTCACAATATTTATAGGCCTAGAATTGTGAATGAATATGTTATAACCATCAATGTAAACACTACCGATCCAGTGTCAGACTTCCTTATTCCTTTAAGTCTAAACAATCCACGCTAAGGACAACTAGCGGTATGTTCATGCACCAGGGCAGGGTAAGTCAATAGTTTCATTTAAACTAATGTTTAGTTAAGACTCCTATCTTCATTAGGCTAATATGTTTTAGGGCATTTGCTACCAAAACGTAGTCTTATTATCCCGCATGGCATTAAGCGCGCCATGATATCTTGTATCTATTTTTTGGTTACACCGCAAGCTAGTGTTGTGGCCAGGACAACTGTGCAGAGCTGCGCACTGCCCAGTGGTCGCAGGAGTTTCAAGTCCGATTGCTGTCCACGCAGGGCCGAACTATGATATTAGGTTTTTGGCACAGAGCAGATATAAAGTATAGTTGTGTACCTGGTGGGGCCCTTTTAGTTTGTGAGCTTCTAATTAGTATGGAAGAGTGTGAAATTTGAATTGAGTAATTTCCAGGTCTGTATAAGTATAGAACAAAAAAAAAAAACAGGAGACAGTATGGAAAATTATGTGGGTTTTCAGACTATTGCCCTGATTTATTCTTTGTAAAATATAAAATTCAAAAAGTGTCTTTCATGGTGTTTGGAGCTGGCAGCCAGCACAGTTCATCATGAGCTATTAAGGTGCAGGGGTTAATAAATGTGTAAAAATAATTATACAATCATCATTGCCACATTTAAGGAGGCGAATAGAAAAGTAAATCATGCATATGTGATTACTAAGCAGGGATAATAAATTAGAAAATGTGATATTCATAATATAATATATTGCATTCATTTACATCTTAAATTGATGCAAAATGCACAAAATAAATCACCAGAATGCAGGAAATTATGTTTATGACACTGAAAATCTTGGACCCCAGACCCCCCACTTTATACCCCCAATAATCAAAGAAACCTACATCTATGTGTGTATGTAATCTGAGCTCCACTGTTCTGTACAGGCTGGTGCTATGTTAGCGTGTGTGTTTGTCAGACACACCGCCCCCCCCCTTCCCCGTCCGTACCGTCCTTCTAGCTGTTTTGCTCATGTGTCTCACCTTTTTTTTTTTTTTTTTTTATATATATAAACACCCATAACCAGTTTGCATGCCTGCTTAGAACAACACCCCCAAAGCATAATGTTTCCACTTCCATGTTTGATGGTGGGGATGATGTTCTTGGGGTCATAGGCAGCATTCCTCCTCCTTCAAACATGGCGAGTTGAGTTGATGCCAGAGAGCTTGATTTTGGTCTCATCTGACCATAGCACTTTCACCCAGTTCTCCTCTGAATCATTCAGTTCATTGGCACACTTCAGACGGGCCTGTACATGTGCTTTCTTGA
>JAODUE010020318.1:15000-24092 GCA_027564755.1 Amblyopsis hoosieri | reverse complement strand
TATCTCTCTCACTCTCTCTCTCTCTCTCTCTCTCTCCTATCTCTCTCTCTATCTCTCTTCCCTTCTCCACCCTAGAGCCCGTGTGTTGTGCTGGAACACATCAGCATACATTAGCTACCCTACCAGCGAGGGCAGGGGTCGGCAAGCGGAGAAGCGGGCGATGTGGTGACATCACAAAAGAAAAGTCCAAGTCCAATGGGAATCGAGGAGCAACGCAGACCGGAAGCCCAAGACGCATGTACATGTGTGCACTCTGCAAACATGTACATGCGTGTGTGTGGGTGTGCGTGTGCGCACACCCACACACACGCCATGTAATCCAAGGCTCAATCTCACCTGCTATTTTAAGACTATAATGCCTGCAGTGCTTTTGTTGGCCCCTCTCTCTCTCTCTCTCTCTCTCTCTCTCCCACCCTCTCTCTCACTCTCTCTCTCTCTCTCCCCCTCTCTCTCTCTCTCCCCCTCTCTCTCTCTCTCCCCCCATACATCCACCCTGCTGCTGACTCGACCAATAATACACCTGGCCAGTCGTGTCGTCACTGCTCGCAGTCGGCAGCCCTTCCGGGTCTAAATATGTAATATTTATATTTATATATAATATACAGTATAATAGTGAATGGCATTGTTAGGTTTTCGGTTATGCCATGCTCAGGTTATTTTGAGTAGAAATACATTGGGCTTTTGACACACGTGTCAGAAATGTTGAGGTCTTCATTTGCAAGTTACATCATGTTTGCTAACTGCTGAATGTTAAAAGTAAAATACCGGCGCGCAGTAAACTGTTAGTTATCAATGAAAAAGAGTGCCAAAGTTGTCAAATTAATAGCGACATGTATAGCTGTACTAGCGGGCTAAAGTAAACTGGTATGGAAACATCACAGGGGCTATACGTGGCTTCACATTTGCCCTGAGTGATTCGAGTGGCGTGCTTTCTGTGCGCTAGCATAGCAAACAAGCGATAGCTTTCGTGTAGCAAAACGTTTACTTTACCTATCTCGTAATTGAGTAACACCAGTGGGAATATGAGCCTTTGACAAAACTGGTACATTTGAGTATGAGTATAATCACAGACTGTGGTTGGGGAGAATATCAAAAGCGCCATTCATTTTTCTCATAGGGAAAATTGCTTAGACCCAGAAGTCCTTATATGGAAAACGACTTACATCTGGCAGCTCTGTGTGTTGCACCCACTCTTTACATGCCTCCAATGCACCCCACCCCACCCCATTTTTATTCCTTACACACACTAACACACGCCTATGTACAGTATAACCTGGTATAAATATACACAGGCGAGGGTACATCTCTTTGACCTGTGTGTGTGTGTGTGTCTGCCTGCGCGTGCGTGCATTTGCGCGTGTGTGTGTGTGTCTGCACATACACACACACACACACACACACACACACACACACACACACTGCTGTTGCACAGTGGTACAGCAGGAGGTTAAGTGCATAAACTGGCTAGCTAAAAAGAGTTAGTTGAGAGAGAGGCATTGAGCAGCGCCATTAATCAATACAAATGGAATGGGTGAGAGAGAGAGAGAGAGAGAGAGAGCGAGAGAGAGAGTAGAAGATAAGAGAACTAGGGCCCTATCTATTCTGGGAAGTGGCTTTCTAAGAATCAAGGAAAACAGGCCTTCTCTCTCTGCTTGTGTTCATGTGACTAAGGGTGCGTGTTGATGCTCTTACCCTCAGTGGAAGACCCGGACAGATCAATAACTACGTGCACCTTTCCTTCAGGCTCCAAGTCGATCTGGACAGACAGACAGACAGACAGACAGACACATCAAGACAGTCAGAAAGGGACAAGAGAGCAACTCAATGAGAGCTAATGAAAATGGTATGGTGAGTTTGGGGGGTGGAGTGTAGATATAAGCCAATCATAACAAGCCAGAACAACAGTTAATAAAGATTAAAACAATTTCATGCAGTGGTTTCTTGTGTTCTTCCACAGATATAGCTATATACAGTATACATAGCTAGATATACAGTATAGCTCTGGAAGAGCATAAGATATAGATTATATCTGGAGGAAAATAAGAAACCACTGCATGAATCTTTTTAATCTTGCCAAAACTGTTGTTTTGGCATGTTTATATATAGAGTAGTATATTTTTATATATACACATACATACATACTGTATATATACGCTAGCCTCAGCCTGTATATTAGGGTTCACACCACTATCACTCATTATGCCACAGACAGTTAACCTTGACTTCACAGGGCTTGGTAGTCATAGGGCTATGAATTGTGGGCTTGCCTTGCACACAGGAAATTACACAGTACCCCATAACCTGAAAGGCATGGTGTAATATTCGTAATAGAGGCAAGTCGAAACAACAACAAGAGAAGAATATGCTGCCTCACTACAGTGGACTGGATGAACTATAATATTTCAATAAAAGAACCAGGATTAAGACAATTCACACATTAATAGAAGTAATGCCCCCTGTCAATTTAGATAATTATTTAGATTTAATTTTATATAATTAAATTAATAATAATTTCATTTAATAAAATTAATCTGAGGGATAACTGTCATCAAGAGCTAAATGTCTTCATGTAAACAACTTGCTTGTATTTATTGTATTTTCAACATTATTTAATTGCAGATTACTATATTTATTTAGATTGTTTCAATAACACACCATAGTTGTTCCTCCATACAGTATATGTCTATTTCAAATATACACAGTATACTGTACATTGTATCTCCATTTGGAAAGAAGTACTCCCCATCATCCTCACTGTATGATAAAAATCAGCATGCAAGAATGTTGAACTGCATACAATTACAAATTTACACACACAAACACACACACACACACACTTCGCCCTCTTACAATATACATACAATTATGAAAATTAGAAATGGAGAGAGAGAGTAGGGGGGTAAGAGTAGAAGAGAGAGAGAGAGAGAGAGGGAGAGAGAGAGAGAGAGAGATTCATTCCTTAGTTAAGCTCTGGGACAGCAGCAGATCCTCTTATGCAACGTTCACACACACACACACACACACCACACACATCCATGCATCACATGGAAGTATGTGTGAGTGGAAGTATGACTAGTAAGTATCACTTACATACAGTGCAGCCACACTGATCAAATATCTGCCTCTGTCTGTTTCTTTTCCCCTCTCTCTCTCTCTCTCTCTCTCTCTCTCTCTCTCTCTCTCTCTCTCTCTCACACACACACACACGCACGCACACACACACACACACACACACACACACACACATACAGATGATTGGTATTCCTGTCAAAGGTGGAGTGATGGAAATATTCTTCTGTTTAAATCTCCATTTTCTCTGTCTATCTCTTTCTTTCTGTCTGTCTCAGAGAAAGCGATAGCGTGGGAGAGAGAGAGACAGAGGGAGAGACATAGACATGGGGCTGAATATGTGTTGATTGAAGGGTGACGTCTCCTCAACTGTCAAGATCTTGGTTGAGGAGAGATGATAGGAGTAGATAATGGAACTGTCCACACACACACACACACACACACACACACACACACACACACACACACACACACACACACACACAGTCACATAGACCGGATGACATAATATGGTTAGGTCTTGTTCAGTTAATAACCTGGCACTTACGTTCATTCTATTCCCTTAGTAGAGCAAGGCACTAACACTGCCACGGTTAGGGGTTATATTCCCTGATTCCCTGTGTAGAACAAGGCACCAACCCTTCCAGGGTTAAGGTTACAATCTCAGGCATATAGCTATATAACTTAATGTAACTTACTGTAACTTATAATAATCTGAGTAATGTAAACATGTTTGTAATTAGTGTAACATTCTATTCACAACTATAACTAATTTAATTTGGACTATAATTATCTTGTTTACTGTGTGTATACGCATATGTGTCTGTGTTCAAACTAATAGGGTTTGAAAAATTATTATAATTAAGACAGTTGACTTCACATATACCTCACACACACACACGCACACACCCACACACATACACACACACACACATGAACGGAAAACAAATACAGTACTACTGTACATCAAGGATGGGCAACTTTGTTGAGGGCCAACACATTCTTCTCCTCAGGGGGCCAAATTACAAATATGCACATATACAGTTCACTTGACTGCATTTTCCCCATAATGCAGTTTTTAATAACTACTACTTTAAAGTTCGCTAGTCAAATGTACAAATCCGTTTACTTTTAGCAAGCCGTTCTACTTCACAGAAAAGTTGGATGTGTCAGTGCATACATTTAAATTTCTAACATACTGTATATCTTTCATTTCATTACCTCTAAACTCTTTGACACATTTATGGCATTTAAATTAAAAGTTTTATTTATTTATTTACTTATATTTTTTCCATTTATATTGTCAGTTACAAATAACTATTAATTATGAAGTATTTTATTATTATATTATTCTTCCATTTTTCTATTCAATCAGTTACAACAAATTGCTGCAAGCATGACATTAACAAGAAAATTATAATACTTTGTTGTCTATGTTGCGACTTGCAGACCAGTGTAAACATCTTTCTGCTAGGAAGGAAGCACAACCCCAAGATACTTGAAAGTGAACTGAAGTGAGGGTAGAAGAAAGCATGAGATGGATAAACGCTGATACAAGAGAAATAAATGATATTCCACTGGAGGGTTGCCGGTTCATCCTTAGGGACACAGTAAGGAGCTGTGATCAAGAAGGATCTCGGAGTAGATTTGCTGATGTGACTTGTGCATTTGACTAGGATGCCCCAGGGGTGCCTCCCTATGGAAGTGTACCAGGCATGGCCAACTGGAAAGAGGACACAATGCAGACCCAGGAGAAGGGATTCTATTGGCCTGGCCTGGGAATGTCTTGGAACCCACCAGGAAGAGCTGGATAAGGTTGTTAGGGGCAGGGAGGCATGGGCTGTTGCCACCTGACCTGGACTCAGATAAGCAGTTAGGGATGGCCTATTGCACCAAGCTCAAACAAAGAGTCTTTTTAGTGTGAATAACCTAATATAATATACAGAGGGTTTAATACAAGTGTTCATTTAAGTTCATTTTGCATTAAGATACGGTGTTCTGGAATAGATAGTCGTGATAAAGATAATTTATGTCCTATTACCTTACTTTAAACAATCTGACAGCTATATTAACTATATTTGAATATCCAACAAAACACACACACACACACACACACACACACACACAGACACACACATACACAAAACTGTGGTGTTAAATGTTGAGGCCTAATTATAAAGCCATGTGTCCACTATATTTCATTAAGGCCTTTTATGACAGAGCAACATTTTCTCTCTATTTCTCTCTCTCTCTCTCTCTCTCTCTCTCTCTCTCTCTCTCTCTCTCTCTCTCTCCCTCTTTTGCTCTCTCTCACACACGCATGCACACACACACAGACACACATGCACAGAGATCAGATCACATTCCCAGGAGATTAAGCGCTCAGACCCTTTCAATAATAGAAACATACTAATTAATAGCACCTCATCCTCTCCTCTCTTCTCCTCCTCATGATGTGTGCCTCCTATCTCACTAATTGCCTCAATGCCTGACATCATTAAACCACGTTGTAGAAGTGTGTGTCTGTGTGTGTGTGCTTGCGTGTGTGTGTCATCTTGCTATGATGCTTTAACGAACCCAACACTCCCCTTAATTAATCAGTCTTCTCTCTGTGATGAGACACACACACAACCTTCTTAACCTCCAAAAGGGTGCTCTTATTTTAAGCCTGTTTACATGTTAACACTCATTGATCAGCCAATCAGACTCTCTCTTCTACACACACACACGCGCACACGCACACACACATCAGGATTTAGGAGTTCTATTCCTTGTGTAGAGCAAGGCATGCACTGCCAAGGGTTAGTGGTTCTATTCCCTGTAAGATTAGTGTGGGTTTAGCTGTGTATTTATTTATATCTAATGTGTGTGTGCGTGCATGTATACAGTTTGTGTTTACAGTAATGTATGCATGTTTATGTGTGTTGAGCGTGTTGCTAACAGTTAGCACCTCCAATTAGCAGACTAATGTTGTTTACACACTGTTGTCGCAGCAGTGAGCTAATGAGACTAATTAGCAATAACACACACACACACACACACACAGTACTAAACACACATATACACACACACAAACAACTCAAGATATCTAATTAATAAACAAACCAAAAGTTGGAAAAAAACAATATATACTTTATATAGCAATATACTGTAAGTATAAATTCTATATTTGTAGTAGTATTTGAAATCATCTTAATTTTAATATTCAAAATTAATCCATATTGAATTTAGCCTTTAATAAACATAATGTATAGACCATATATAGACTAGATATAATCTAGTAAAGTTAGTATCTTATAAATGTTAATATCTAATAATCAGAATAAAAACATAAATGTTAATAACTTTCGTCTGCGTGATAATTGGTGTTAAACAGGCTCCAGGTTGCCATGATGACGGGAAGGTGTCAGGTGAGAAGATTCAAAAGAACATCGTGAATAATCAGCTGTTAATTACTGTCATCAGACTGTTACAACACCTCTTCTCATCTGAAGTGGAAGGGCTGCTACTTATTTAATTGCTGTTAAGTATCACTTTATTTACACACGGGCACCCACACGCACTCGCATGAACCCACACCTGCACACATACACACACACACACACACGCGCACACACACACACACACACACACACACAGTATTTAACCTTGACGACCTGTGAGGAGATAATGACTATTAGAGCTGCCTTTGCATGTGTGTTGATGGATCATCAACGCTAGCCTACACTGTTAACATGTAGCTTGATTAGTGCAGTTAGCGGTTAGCAGTAGCTGACAGAGAACTGTAAAAAGACACTCATTAAAACACAAAAGTATCCCTCATGCACACGCAAACACGCACGCGCACACGCACACGCACACGCACACAGTCCATCTGTGGTCTAACAGGGACCATATTACTACAACACCTGGGCTCGTATTCACAAAGCATCTCCTAGTTCAATGTGTGATTTGTGTTGCGACTTGGCCAACCTCATTGGGTTAATTAAGTTCCATATTTGTATTAGCACTTTAATGTTGGCCTCATTAGTTCCAGGATGTTGTTGTTTTTACAGTAGTATTATTACACCATTACCTGTCTTGAACAATCCATCCTTGTTTGATGTCATCAGCACTAGTTGCTCTCACTTCTTCCGTTCACAGAGTTAGGAAGAAACTGATTACAAAAAAAAAACAACAGTTGTACCAGCTAAAATAGTGGATTACAGGTATTACAGGTACCTAATTTGAAGAAGAAAAATGTATAAAACAATCAACTGTTCTATTATTAACGTTAATCGATAATTCAAATAAAGTCCTACTTTAAAGTAATCTGATCCGCTTAAATAGAAACGCAGTAAATTGATTTGGATGGCATTTCAAAGAACAATGTTTAGGAGGAAAGTAATCTAAAAGTAATGTATCCGTAATTCCGACACAACACTAGTGCAGTACATTATTATTAATTTCAGTCTTTCCTTTTATTTTAAGCAATACCTGTAGCCTACATATTTAACAGATTTACAAGACAAAACAAACAGTCAGACTTGTGTTGTTAAGTTTAGCTTGAGCTGAACCTGAAGATGAAAACAACCCCCAAAACCATCACCTTATCATGGTGAAGTTTGTGTGTCCCTATGACCCTGAGAGCTGTGTTGTCTGGAGCCTTGTGCTCCTGTTAGGGTCTCCTAAGGCAAAGTGGTCAAAGGGAGGGGCCAGACTAAGAATGGTTCAAAAGACCTTTAATGGAAGATCATAAAAGAGGAGAAGTTACCCTGCTCGGAGGAAACCCGGGCCCCCCGTCTAGAGCCAGGCCAAGAGGGAGGGCTCGCTGGCGAGCGCCTGGTGGCTGTGTTTGCCACATAGCCCAGCCGGGCACAGCCCGCACAAGCAACGTGGCACCCTCCTCTCCAACCTATGTGCCCAGCACCCGTGGGATGAATCTTGGGGGTTGGGTACACTTCCCTATGGGTGTCAGCGAAGGTCAGGGGCCTCGACGGACCAGAACGGCCGACAGCAGAGGCTAGCTCTGGGCACGTGGAACATCACCTTGCTGTGGGGAAAGGAGCCGGCACTTGTGCGGGAAGTGGAGCGCTACCATTTAGATCTGGTGGGGCTTACCTCTATGCACGGTCAATATCATGGTTCTGGAACCATATACCTGGACAGGAGATGGACTTTATTATTCTCTGGAGCTGCCCAGCGTGTGAGGCGCCAGGTGGGTGTGGGGATACTAACAAGCCCCCGGCTGAGCGCTGCTATGCTGGAGTTTACCCCGGTGTATGAGAGGGTCCCCTCCCTGCGCCTATGGGTTGTGGGGGGGAAAACTCTGATTGTCTGTGCATATGCACCAAACAGCAGTTCGGAGTATTCAGCCTTCCTGGAGATCCTGAATGGAGTCCTGTATTAAATGTAGGCCTAATAGTCAGCTAATAAACTTTTTGTCAAATTCAACAAATACCTCCACGCATTTCGTTATTTTACAGATCTCTGCATGCTAAAAAAAGAATCTGGTAGCCTACTTCTACACATACACAAACAAAGTGGGGAACACCGCTCACTACCACTACGCCGCTTTGCTTAAGAAAAAAATGAATTGTGTGGTGCGGGGCGGCAGATGGATTTTGATTTGACTTCGAAGTGTTCTCGAGAACAGACCCTGCATTTAATGGTTTCCTAAAAATGTTTTGCAGAAGTGATCATTTGTACAACAATATATGTCTAACAGGTTATGTCTAAATTTGCTAATTCGTACAAAACTGTCAAGAAAGATGCACACAAATAACAGAGATGTGATGATAATGCTAACTTTAAAATGTTTAAACAGATTGTGATTTAATTACAGAAATGGTGTTGCATGTATTTGTTTTGTTGTTATTGTGAGGAATCATTACCAGTAGCCTAACATGTGATCAGACAGTCTCATCACATATACTGTATGAATATTTATTAATAATATTGTCACTAAAGATGAATCGTGTAACTTTCTTATTCAGGACATTTCAAACAAGTAGCACTTCATATTACTCAGTACCCTTGAAGTA
>JAODUE010020318.1:0-12500 GCA_027564755.1 Amblyopsis hoosieri | reverse complement strand
ACACACTCACACAAAGCAGAAATCAGTGTATGAGGAAAGGTGGGACACATTTCTGCAGCGATTATTTTCCAATATTCTGATCAATTTGTCAGAGAGAGAGAGAGGGAAGTGTTATATTGCTATCAATCACCTATAGTAGCATGTGTATGTGTGAGTGTGTGTGAGTGTGAGTGTGCACACGTCTCCCAACGGACCGGGCGCTCAGAGAGCCAGTGCATGCTGGGAAATTCACAAATAATAGCGTCTCCCAGAAAAAAAAAATGATATGAGAAAAAAAAAAACTGTAGAGGAAAGCCGGAGAGAGGAGAGGATGGGAGATAACAGGAGGAAAACGATGGTGGAAAACACCTATAACATTCTCCATGTATTGAAATGTGTCTTGATTCTACTACTGTGTATGTGTCACACCAGTCTAACAGTCTGTCCAGTTACTGGAAAACGTTATTTGCATTTGCTTATTTTTGTAAGCTATCCAAAATCTTATATCCCACTTATAATTTATCCTGCCCCCGAGCAAGTTCACCATGGGCAGGATAGTGGTTAGGGTGGTCAAGCCCCGACATCTTCAGCCTAATTGCAAAGAATGCCAGTATAGTAATACTTCAATCACTGTGGCATCAGCTGTCTGCTGAATAATATACCACAGTTAATATCCCTCAAACAGTCCATTAATGCTCATAGAAGCAGGGTTTTATTTGTCCAGCCAAATCACAAATCTAAAGCCCAGATTTCACTTAAGAAAAACCCCACACTATAGTGCAACATAGGTATCTTCCTTGAGCAGCAGCAATGTCTGCACAATTCCTTCTGAAATCTTAAAAGCAGTTAGTGGCCAGTGACACTACTGGTTAATAGGGGGATTAGAGTGCCCCTCCCCACACACACACACACACACACACACACACACACACACATTTACTCTGTTTGGGTCTTGACCCTCCTTTCACTACCCTGGTCGCAACAGTGACAAATATCCCCCTTCCATTAATATCTGTCTGGACACAGTCTGATACACTGTGTGTGTGTGTGTGTGTGTGTGTGCGTGTGTGTGTGTGTGTGTGTGTTCTGACCAACGGAGAGGAACTACTTCTGACGAGTGTCAGTCTGTGACAGCTAAGAGAAAGAGAGTGTGTGTGTGTGCGTGTGTGCGTGCGTACGTGTGAACGTGTGTGTGTGCATGTGTGTGCGGGTGTGTGGGTGTGTGTGTGTGTGTGCGTGCGTGCGTGTGTGCGTGTCCTTTGTTCCACACACCTCCAAACACCTCTGCTCTCCTCCTCTCACACTCCTCTACATACTAACTTCATTTTGTTCCAGACATCATTTCATTTCTCTTTCTTTTCATTGCTGTCCTTTTCTACTGAGGCTGGAAAGTGAATTTCAGCAGGGTGTATTATGGGATACATCGCCCCGGTGATGGGTAATGGGAAATTGATTGTGACAAAACAATATTAGCGAGGGCCATTTCCATAACCGTTTATTTACAGCGGCTGTCCCCAACGACCCTTGCTGCGTCCTGATTGGCCGGGCGGGCAGCACGCTACTGGGGCCCGTTGGGATTCAAAGTGGCATCTCTCTCCACTAACAAATGAACAGCCAGGAGGAACCAGTCGTCTATTCATTTAACTCACCCTACGCCTCCTCTGCACAGGAGGAGCTAATCCCATTCCCTCCTTGCTTTCCTGGAGGAGTCGTTACTCCTCATAACACCACCGCGTTTACATAACCCAAACAGAGGGGGAGGGGGGGTATGGACATTGATATTTGATTTGTAATTTTGTTTTTCTGTGTTTATGTTTTATATAAGGGAGCAAAAAAAATATTTTCCATCAAATCAACAGTTTACTGCTCAGCACCCATTGGCTGGTTCCTCAGTCCTGTGTGAATCCTTCTGCCAACACATGACTGTCTGTGTGTGTGTGTGTGTGTGTGTGTGTGTGTGTGTGTGTGTGTGTGTGTGTGTGTGTGTGCGTATGTGTGTGCATGTCCATGTGTGTGTTTTCTGTGTGCATCTCTGTGTCTGTCTGTCTGTCTGTCTCAGGGGTTTTGCGCTGAGTGCTTGGGTCCTGATATCCCTGCTCAGTGACACATACACACACACACACACGCGCACACACACACACATGCACAGTGCACACAGTCGTCCATCCCATGTCTTCATGTTTTTGGTCAGACATCTCATCAACTATTAACCAACCGGAGACCTGCTGCTTAACGACCCCCATTACACCCCGCCCCCACTGTCACATCACATCCCATCAAATACACACACACACACACACACACACACACACACACACACACACACACAGTGTCAGATGTGGTAAAACCACTGTCAGAGTAATATAATTAAATATGCAGGAAAACTGTGTTCCTATTGGTTACAGCGATACTAATACCGCGTCAGTTATTCACAGGAAGAGGCGGGCCTAATGCATAATTAAGTTTGATTGACGTGTGGCATTATTAGACTTAATAAGACATAATTAGCTGTATGATGGACTTAAACACACCATTTAATGTACACCCACACGTGCGGTCATGTCTGAGAATACACACTAGTCCTTGTCTAGTGTAACCAGACCAAACATTCACTTTGGGAATATGGTCTGGACTCTGGACACTCTCAACTGGGAATTGTTTGCAGTCGTTGCATCCATCCTCAAGTTCATTTTTAAACTTATGGTGTAGCGTTTAACCAATCGCTGTTGCTGCAACTGTTTGTATCTCTTCATCTAGCTCCACCATAGTTGGAACTACATAAACTCTCTTTAGAAACAAATGCTTGACTTCAATGTCATCGCACCCTACGCCGTACCCTGCGGTAAAGCCTGACATGCACCTTCCCAAACATGTAACTAGGCGTCGCAGCAATGCAGACAGCAACAACTGTCTTGCGGATTCAAGCCCATATGAACAGTGCTTCTGAAATAGCAATCTTTATAACGATGTCCTGTACAAGTACAGATTGTTTATCTTTGACAATCTTGGTATAATTATGAGTCTCGCTGAAAAGAAATGTTTTTATATGCCTTGAACATTAACCAAGACTACAACTTAACTCATGACTAGACTAGGAGATTTCCCTGTTGTAAATGTAATTTTTAATTAACTCTTAACTTAATTTACAAAGGCCAATTGAAATGGAGGAGCAACTGGCCAAATGATTAAGTGACAGCAGGCTGAAACACATTTTTGTCTCTTCTACTTTCAGCACAATTTGGGTGCCTTAGAGGTAATCTGAGAATATCCTTAGCTGACAGACACCACGTTAAAGGTACTGCTATTCTCAGCCACATATCTTTGTAGTGCAGGATTTTCTTAATTATACATGCTGAACCCCAAATACCATAATCATGTCCAGATCAAGGATGACCTGTAACTTTCCCTGTCCATTATTGAGTCCTATGTTGCACTCTTTGTAGAATAAATCAAGATCAAATATCCCATTTATCAAACACACGCATACAATTGTAGACTATGTCCTCAATCCTTTATAAATTAATTAAAGACATTCATGTAAAACCCACACTGTTCCTCAAGTTTATATCCAGGTTTGCTGTTCAGTCCTATAAAAAAGGAGCATTTAGTACATTTTGTTCACTTAATTTGTCACATGCGTTTCTCACACAATAGTGACAAAATTTAATTGGAAAGTAAAAAAAAACTCAAATATAAATAATAATTGAAAAGATGTTAAACAAAGATTAAAAATAGTTTTTTGGGTGTGGGTTTGGTGGGGAGGAGGCACACTGTTACTGGAAATGTTGAGTTCTGAATGGTTGAGGACCCCTGGTTAGTGTCCTTCATAAGGAGAAAAGGCCATTTCCACTACAGACACACACTTGTTTTTCTTTTCCATATATGTTTATACATACAAAGGCATGTTATTCTTTACGTAAATGTGTTTATTTTATATAATAAATTAATAGAAAGAAATAAAGATTTGTTCTGTAAAAGAGTCTTGTTTTATTCATTGTTATGATCAATCCCATTTACTTCCAACAATCCAAAGTGTCTATATGGATTATTTAACACTCACATATAATGGACCCTGTGTGTGAGAGAGATTTGTTGCATTTAAAACAATAATTAACATTCATAAGCAATGTGGTGGCCAATCACATGTAATACACAGTCTATAAAAGAGCAGGTCCATTTTTTTTTCGTAAGGTTACATCCTGTTTGCAGCTGAAAGCTACAGTATGTAACATGATAGTTTTCTTTTAGTTTTTATGTAAAATATACAGCTCTATGCTCTGTGAGTTTTTAAAAAGGAATCCTTTGAAAAGGATATAGGATACTTTATAAAAATGTTTACAGACCACTTTACAAGTTATTGTCCAATAAACTTTTTTATCTGATAGATCCCCAACAATTCACAAATGTAATTGAATGAAAACAGAAACCCTGTATGTATTAGTATAACTGCATCACAAACATCTTTCAAACTGTAAAATGTAAATCCATTCCTTTATTGCTAATGTAATATTTATTTGTGTGTTCTGCTTTTTATAGTAAATGTATTTCACATGACTTTTAGCATAACACAAATAAAGATATGTGGTTTGCCCATACGCTCAGTAATATATGTAGCTAAGATATAAATTATTGTTCAGAAGAGGACTCAAATGTCTGTCTACCTGCCTGACTCTCTCTCTCTCTTTCTTCATGTCTGTCTTTGTGCATGTCTGTGTGTCTGTCTGTAATATTATTGAAACAAAGGCTCCATCCATCAAACCAAACAGCAGCCAGATGAGATGTGATGATATTTTTCCCATAATTCCATCTGTCAGAGCCCGTCCACTGTCCTGTAGTCGCTTCAGACTGGTGTCAAGTGCCTCTCCCGCCTCCTCCCGGCGTCGTCTCCCCTCTCTTCCTCCCCGCGCCTCCTCCTGTGTGCTCTGCCTCTCGCTGGGTCATTTGTCATGAAGGAAATCACGCCTCAAATCTTCAACAGCAGTAATATCTCTGTCATTCAACCTGCGCCTCCTCTGCTCTCCTCCTCTCTTATCTCTGCTCTATGATACTATCAGCTCCCCTCTCCTCTTCCGCTCTCTCCTGATCCACTCTCCTCTGGCCTTGTCTCCTCTCCTTTCCTCTCCACTCCTCCTCTCCTCTATCAGCTGATAAGGTGTTATAATGTTACAGATGATAAGGTATAATAGTGTTTTGCTCTCCATCCATCACCTGCTATTTTTTAGTTCGCACTGGAAAATACAGCAGGAAACTTTCATTGGCCGAGGGAATATTCCCTCAGATAGGGTGGAACATTCTCATCCAAACATTCAGCAATGAAAAGATGCTATACAAACTTTGTGTTGTTTTGTGATGTTTCTGATAACTTTTACTGGTTGCTGAAGTGATGGTCCTGGTAACGATCAAGCTAGTTAGCGATGGGTCTAACGTGTGTATGCGCCCGCACACACACACACACACACACACACACACACACACACAGACAGACACAATAAAGGTGGTGTCCGCTATAAAAGGCAGACAGACAGAAAACCAGAGAGAATGTAGACACACACGTGCACGCACGCACACACCAGGCTTAGAGGTGATCATTGCTTAAGTTAATGGGGATAATACTTTTTCAGTTAATAGTTTTGACCATTTCCTATTCACAATAAAAACATTACAGAGAGAGAGAGAGAAGGGGGGGGGGGGTGTTGAGGCTGATGTTATTAAAACTGTTCTGAAACCACAGACCTGTCAGTAATCATACTTATAAATACAAAATTATGACATGATATTATAATAACATAACGGTGACAGTTCTGATGTACTAACTGTAACAATACTTACATAATTATATTGTGACATGCTAATAATAACAGTACTACCTTTAATAGTAACAATACTGACATGATAATATCAACTGACACATAAGAACATGCACTCAGAGAGATAGATCAACACACAACACAGCTTGTGTTCATAGATAACCCTGGATGTACAGTATGTGCGTGTGTGTGTGTGTGTGTGCGTGCGTGTGTGCGTGTGTGTGTGTGTGTGTGTGTGTGTGTGTGTACACATGCATGCGCACACAGTCCACTGTGTGAAGATGGAGTATTTAATAACTATAATTCATTTAGAGCAAATATTTAGAGATGACACCTTTACTGTGTATAAAGATTGTGTATGTGAGAATGTGTGATATTAGAACTGTTGGACAGTAATCGGTCACTTGTCACCGTGACAACAAACATGGATCATATTTAGACCCCTAAAATTAGATTATACACACATACACACACACATGCACACACACATACACACACACGGACATTATTGGGAGTCATTCCTGCAGAGCTCTGGGAATCCCCACATTACCATGACAACAGAGCATATCACATCAGCAAAATAACATCTGAATTTGCCATTTAAATTTGTAAACACTAGTCTAACATTTAAAAAGTTATTAACAGTAACATTCAAACATATATATAAATTCATGACATGATATAAAAGGCTCTACTAAAGATATAGATATTTACAATATTGAAATTGACTTACAGTAACATTTTCTGTTATTAGCGCTTCTTGTTACTACAGTAGGCTACATCCTGTTATATACTGTATATATAAACTGTTCTTACATATATGAAGATCATTTTACAGATAACAACTAGACAAACCCCTACAGTGACAGCCAGACAGAAAGACATTGACAGACAAAATTCTGTGGTTCCTTGTGTGTGTGTGTGTGTGTGTGTGTGTGTGTGTGTGTGCGCGAGTGTGCATGTGTATGTGTGTGACTAAATCAGTGTGTTTTTCTGATGAATAAAATATCAGTTGTCATGTCAAAGGATAAATTATATATAGAGACATTACAGAGCACATCACTCTATCATTCCCTCCATACACACACACGCACATGCACACGCACACGCACACACACACACACGCACACACACTTTCATCTGTTATTAAAGGAGACTGTCTGTGTTTTATACTTCACTTACTAAAACATCTATTATTCAACCCGGTATGGGGGAGCTGTGAAGGTTAGCTTTTAGTCAGTAGCACTTTTTATACAGATGCAATAATGATGTTAAAATGGCCGTCATTATGCTGCGCTTGCTTGTTGATATAAACCAGACAGAGGTGGTGTGTGTCCTTTTACATAGTTCTGAAACAAGATGTGAGTCTGAAGAGTGTGATATGTGTGTGACTTAATCAATTTGCTGGTCTCAGGAAAAAGAATGTGGAGAGAACACAGAGTTTCATGAAATGAGGTGGAGTCATTTTCAGATGTGGCAGTACACTTGCTTGCTGGGCCAGGGGCCAGACAGACAAACTGCCGACAGCCTGTTTCCTTGGCTTATTATGTCGACTAGGGATGTTCATAATCAACTGGTTTATCATTAACCGACAATACAAATGTAACCCGGCATAAGTCTTTTGGTTTGGTTTGGCATTTTGCATATAACCTTATATAAAACTTTTTGATTAGTTTCCTAGACGATTAACCCTTTGCCATATTAGAACATGTTCTAAATATCAATTAATCAAACAAGGGGAACAAGGACTAGGAAGTAAATGTCATTTAAATATGATAGAGACAAATACATCTGTACACCTTTGAAGTCATATAAAACACATTGAAAAATAGTAATAAAATACAGTACATCGTTCCAAACCTATAGAGAAGCTCTCTCTCTCTCTCTCTCTCTGTAAACACAGTCTGACCTCGTTAAACCTCGTTAGCAAACTCAGCCAATCTTGTTTGTTTGTGGCTAATTAGTTTGTTTTGTTGCTTGTTTGTGTTGTTTTAGCAAATAACAAACATGGCTGTCCTCCAGAGGCCTGCCTGGCTGTTTACACACAGTGGTCGCCACGGTGACATGATGTCACAGTTGTCATGGTTTCATAGGGGTTGCAGTAAAAGGTTACTTTCCTCTCTCATCATGATCAGCTGGTGACATTTGTTTTGTTTTTTTCCACATAAATCATCACGTTTTATATTGTGTTTCAGATATTTTCCTCCCGTTTCAAGTCAAAGTTCACAGACAGAAAGAATAGGTGGAGTCATTACCAGGGCAACCGACTTCTGACCATTAATATTGATCTTAGTACCCGTGAAAACAGACCAATTCCTTATTGATCAAAATGTGAACAAGGTTAAAGAGAAAACTGTCCTCTCCTCTCCTCCCATACTGGAACATATGTTATTGATGTGTAAGTCATATGACTTTAAAGTCTCTCTCGAAAAAGAGAAAATAGAAGTTAGTGTTCTGTTAGTTCTTTAATGATGTCAGGCAAGTTAAGAAGGTTCACATGCTTTGAGTGGGATTGTGAGTTAGGCACACACACACACGCATGCACGCACATACACTATCAAAACGTCTAGGTGTAAACAGTTTGACTAGATGATTATTTAGAGCAAGGAAGGTCACACACACACAATCAATAGCTTTACTGATCAATGGGAGTATTGATAAACAGTAATGGAGAGCATTAGTCTGGTAGAATGATGGTATACACAGAAAGAAGGAATGTAATACTGTAAACAAATCAAAACATGTACTACAAAACGTTTGGTATTATTGTAAATATGCATTCACAACTGTATGGAAACAGTGTTAACTTTTCAAATGGACTGAGACTTCCCATTTTCCTGCAGACCAAAGTTTGCTTGTTCCATGTACTGTAGGTCGTAGTGCTGCTCTGCTTACACCAAAATCTATACGGAATGGTTTGTTGGTGCATGCCCAATGTACCGGGCACCCAAGAGCTCCTAACAAGTAATTTCATAGATGTTTAAATGTAAATTTAAACAAAATAACGGACTATATAAAACAGTTATAAAACAGTCCAAATGTATTACAATCTGATTGGTCAGAAATTATTATTTAATGAATATATTATATTGGCAATTTGAAACCGTTAATCACATTCTTTAATAACCAAATTATAGGCTATTTAAAATTCCACTGAAACTCAGTCAATCTCTTCCTACCTGCACTCTCATCAGCTGTTTGCTCTGACCTCTCCTTGGCTCTCATTTTGTTGGTTTAAAATAATAATCTATCAGGCCGCTTCATCGTTGGAAAATGAATGGTATCAATGTTCTATAAACAGAAATAAAGTTGTTTATTTTGTAGCAAATATTGTTTTGTCAATGGTTCTTTTTCTCCTATGGAAGCCCATTTCCACCAATATAATAAAAAAAATAGAGAAAGTCTGCTACGCTGGTCAAGAACACAGATATAGGGATTCATGAATAATGAATAAAGAGTGAGAAATGATAAAGTACAGATGATTTACACTATGAATTGGATAAATAGCCCAATATACTAGATATTTTGGTAAGCATTCATGTATTTTAATAAAATTACAGCAAAAGCTGTGCTTCCCTTTACTTCCCTATATTCTTATCAATTGCAACTCATGCACACAGAGAGATAAGTAGCGTATAACTTGAAATAGGGTACCTTTTATCTTTTAAACATATCTAGAGATTTAGCTATTAATCAGCATAGGCTACAGATAAATTGGCTGAAAAGTTGTTATGTTAGCGGGTTTAAGGTTAGAAATAGCACAACACACGATTGTCAATAGTTTGTGAAGCATGGGCGTTTCCCACTGACTTCCCACCTTACTAAAATGAAACGCAGCATAACTAGACGACTTCTACTGTAGCTGGACTGAACCACAGGCTAACTGATAGCACCATGTGCACAACAGGCTGTTTAATCACTAACAGTGATTAGCCATGTGTCATGCCATTAACACTCCTCTTACACAGCAGATTGGCATGCACGCACATAATAACAGTGTACTTCTGTGCCAGCAGATGTGCGGCAGGCGGCCAGTTAGCGTAGGAGCTATCTCAGCAGTAGCTAACAGGAGCTGTCGTCTCCTATTTGCTCACAGCTGCAGCCAAGGTGCTAACAGACAGGATAACATTCCATTAAAACACACACACACACACACACACACACACACACACACACACACACACAAGCAGGCATACATGTAGGCTACTTGGGGAGAATAAAGAGACATTACATTATGTATCTTGTGTTATTGTTTTTTGTATTCACCAAGATGAAAGTGAATTCAGAGTCTGGAATGAATCAAAATCACAGCAGGGGAGTGTGTGTGTGCATGTGTGTGTGTGTGTGTGCTTGTGTTTGCGTTTCATTTCAAGGCATCAGCAGAAACCTGTTATTGAACATATGACGCTCACCATCTGTCTGTCTCTCAACACACACACATAAGAAAGTCTTTAAGCATTTCAGCAGAAACAGGCAGGACAGTAATTAAGTAAATTTACTTGAGTACTGCACTTAAGTATGTATTTCGAGTATCTGTACTTTACTTGAGTATTATTTTTCATGGAGACGTATGACTTTTACTCCACTACATTTGAAAGACAAATATTGTACTTTTGACTCCACTAAATTTTTTTGAAGGTATCTAGTTACTTGTTACTTTTAAGCATAGTTAAAAAATCCAAGATGCAGTACTACGGCAGCGTATTGCTGCTACATAAAAATATATATATATCAACCGTATTTATAAAAGCAAGTAGCCTACTCCAGCACTTTATCTCAAGTAAAAATCTGACTGCACAACTTTCACTTGTATTGCCTTAATATTTTACCAGGACGTTTACTCAAGTAATTAAATTGTGTAATTTGTCCACATCTGGAAACTTGTCTGGAGGTTTGAACCAATAAGTTTTTTACAGAAAAGCATCTCTGTTAGTATCTGTTACCAGCTGTAAGCAAGACAGCAGTGGCCAAATGACATGATCAAGCCAGTCAGTCAAACAATAGTCTCAGCCTCTTCCATCTATTAGCACTACGTCACTTAAGCAGCTCATGCTGAACATCTGACACATATAGCCAGCTGCGTTTTTCTTACAAGGGCAAGTGGGGCATAGTCCTACCATAAATAACTGTGTAAAATTATAATTTAAATATATAACCTTAATTATTATCTATTAATATAACACCCTCTATTTTCATAAATGCCATATAATTTGTATTACAATAACTATTTAAGTTAATGTTGTTCTAGTTTCTGTTCTGCTGCTTGTCTGCATCGGGCTGCATTCACTCCACAGCTTTCCACAGCTACGGTGACGTAATTGGAGGGTATTTTTCAGAAAAGCGCTTCTGTTAAACTTGCAGTGTGTATGTGGTTCTGTACGCGCATGCGCATATTGCTCAATGTAGGCCATACGAATTTGATGGTCTTGGGGATAAAATGTATTTTCCCCACTTTCTAATTTGATTGGGTATGTTCTCTGTCTGGCGCGAAAACTAGAGAGACGAGGGTAGGTGACATTTTCTTTGCTTAGCTAACTCGGGAAACTTGGGAACATATTAAAAACTCTTTAGACATATTAGAAAGTTTGCAGGAGAAATTCGAAATAGATTGCAATGGTGACTACATATTACTTCGCAGGTAATACTTTGCTGATAAAGTATACCTACATAATGTTTTTCATATAAACCATGAACGTCTAGCCAGTCTATTTCTCCCCTTGGTCCTCTCATGAAGAGTAGGCTATTCCAAATTTAACTCAAATGGTAAACCAATTGTTTGTGGAGATATGTTCATCTTTGTGGTGCAAAGTTTGTGTGTAGTATTAAATAGACAGCCTGAACTAGTTGATTTTATTTACACTAATTGTTTTATTTAGCCCCACTATTAAATTGAAGATCAAAACACCACTGCATATAGCCTATATCACTGTAAGATCAACAACACTTTCAGGAGTGGAGTAGTAGATTGTTACTGACTGTTAGCATTGTCAAGTCAAGTCTGTATCGATAATTTCCGGTACTGCAGTGCTTTATTTTAGTCTTTATTTTATTTTACTGTTTATTTTTTGCAGTAAACATAACCTACTTATTTAGTAGATGTACAATACCTGCAAAGAATTCATGTCCTTTAAATTCCCAAGGAGTTCCTCGGTATAAGTTTAATGTCCGACTTGATCATCAAGTTATTTTAGCATTGTCAAAATACTGTACCTCTCATGTCAAGTAGGCAGATCTTGATGCAGTCTGCAAGACTAATCAAACAATAATCAATTAATGAACTCACCATACCTATCTGGTTAAAAAACAACATTTAGAAAGTCCTAATACGTCCAGCTGGACTGTACTGAATTTGGTCAAATATATCTTCAATATGTTCTGTAGCAGCTAGTTACACTTGCGGCATTAGCTCACAGGAAATTATGTCTGTAACTCAGGAAGTGTTTATTATTATTTATCAATACTCATTCAATCAATATTATTCAATTAGCAATACTGTAAAAGGAGGAAGCGTTGGAGCAGGCAGCGCGGTTGGAGATCTTCTGGTGACTTTCTTGGCATAAGTGGTTTTTTATTTCTATTATTCCCATCCGCCAACTAATAATTAGTGCCCTGGTTAAAGCGGTGAAATAGAGCGCCCAATGCTCCAGCGCTCCTCTTTGCTATCAGGCCTGGTATAACTTGTCTATTGTAATTTTCTATATGTTATGCCCATAG